>DVPD01000032.1:0-16874 GCA_018237605.1 Apyrrothrix (Melanopyge) sp. n. Burns01
AAATTGCTTTCCTATAGGGTTATCAAACAACAAGTGAGTAGCTAGTCGTGGAGCCGCTGCGACAGTATTGAGTCTCACTGAACGTATCAAACATTTTGTATGTTTTGCATGATATAGTTTCATAATATGTCTACTAATTGGTAAATTAATTTTCATCACATAAAGTACACACAGAATGTAATTATGATAAATGAATTTATATTTTCATTTCTATGTCGTAGTGTGCAATTCCTGGTGCTTCTGTTCAATAAATGTGTTCTCTTTGTATTATCTTAATGTGTAATTTGCTCGTTCGATGATATTTGCCATAACTCGTCGTTTAGAGTCCCCTCAGCTCCACAAACCAAGTCAGAAAAAACCATAATTATTTTTGTACAGCGGCACAAGTGCACGGAAGAACAAATATATCCGCGCGTTTCTTTGTTTGTTTGCGTGCGTGTTTGTATGTTGGCCGCAAGTATTTTAATCGCAGCACACGTCCATGCGGAGGAGCTTATATCTGTTAATTTATGGCCGGATTTTAATTGAGAGCTGCATCCCGACATTCGGTCCGTCGGCGCATTCAATGTTAATGCGATTTCAAAGTAATGGCCTCGTCGCCAATTGACTCGCCGCTCCACGCTCTAGAATTACTACTAATGAATGCTAATTCGACTCAGAATTTTTCTACAACCGACTAAAATATTATTTTGCATCAGTTAATTGGCTCGGCCCCGGCGCTCGACAACACTACGTACATCGAACAGATTTATTGGTTTCGCGCACGACACGTAACTAGCTCTCACTCCCTCGCTTTGCGTACCTATGCCGTGCAATATGTGTAATTGACTATTGATGACATAATCACTAAACGCGTGAGACGCGTATTTATAGATGTTGCGGAATCGACATGCACTTTGAATATCGATGTTCGCAACAGAACGAGTTGGAGAGGAACAATTACTTGGTACGATTGTAATTTTATGCAATATCAGTTGATTCTCTTGCAAGTCACGTGCGAAATACAACTTGAGCGCCCGCCGGCCGGTCCGCTCCGACATACATGTGATGTGATATGAGGCGCGCTTTATTTACCCTCACTGCGAGCAGCTTGTCATTTTAGATGTTTCGATGCCGTGCTGCAGACTTTGCACCACAATAATATCGGTGGGAATCGATCGGAGATGTCACTTTACGCGAAGTTAAGCGACGCGGTATGAGCGGGCCGGGTCGGCGACCGCTGCCGTTTTTGTGCAAATGAAATGTAGGAGCGAGAGGACGGCGATGTTAGGATAAACGGCAATGCGCGTGCGTCGGGTGGGACATAAATCGGTAGTAAAAAGCCGCCGTCGCGCTCGAGTTTTTGCCGTTTCTTGTTATGCGCATGCCACCGTTTTTGCCGAACGTGTTCCCGACAAACGAGCCCGGGCGAGTTGGCGTTTTTGCCGGGTAACAATGGTCGGTAGCGATGGCAGCCGTGATTGCGCGCGCGCAGGCGGTGCGGCGGATTTGCATGCGCCGGCCAATCGCGTTGCAGCCACGCCCCCTCCTCCGTCCTCCTAGGCACTCCGCACTCCCCCCTGCCCCCGCGTACTCGCCTAGCGCAAATGAAGTTAACGAGCGGCGACATAGCCATTGTTCCCGCTCATCTCGCCATTAGCCGCCAGCTTCCCGTCCACTCCGCATACATTGACTATATTTATCACTGGGCAGACTTCATCTTTATTGCATCATCTTTATGTATGGTTACTTTGTGCTATGATACATCCAGTACATGTAAATGGAGCTTGCCACGGCTGATGTTGTTTGCTGCTTATGTTTCTTAACACTTTCATGTAGCATAAATATCTGTTCAATGAATACATGTATACTTGTTATCTTAAAGTTGGATTCTGTAAAGTCCAAAAATGTATGTCCAATCATTAATCCAAGATTACAAGGTAGGGAGAGGAATGCAGGACACTTACATGTTTCACCAGTTTGCGTACTGTCATGGACTAGGGGGTGAGTCTATTTCCATACACCGGGCAAAAAGTCATTCTCCAAGCCACTAAAAGAAATTCTATCAGGCACAAAATAGCAGACATATCGAAAAAAAATAGCAGAGATTTAAATGTGCGGTTTACCAAATTACTTTTAAAAAAGGTAAACGGTGTGACAAGTAGGGACAATAATTCTTTTTAGTAGGTATATAAAAACTAACTGATCGTCCCAATTATTAAAGTGCGTTGACATCTCCATTTGTAACAGTAACCTATCGTTGCATGTCTGTGACCGAAAGTAGCTCATTACTAGTTGTTACTATACTATAACTATTTTATTTGTTACTCTAATATGAATATTTTACACCAAAAGGTATCAGACGGAGCTTTTATGTGCCTACTCAACACTTTCCTACTAAGGTTTACGTATTTCGTGCGTGCTTACTGTAAAATGACAAAATCAAAATATTTAAAGACTAGATCGTCTGCGACTTATGTTGTCTACAACCTGTTAATTCCTGGAATTTTGAAATTTTGTTGTTGCCTTCGTAGTAAGAGTTACCTGTATCTTCTCCTCATTAAAAAAGATGAATTCGAGTATGAAGGGAATGATAAATGTAGAAGAAGCTCGTTAGGTCTGTAGGCGTGGAGGCATTTGGTATTCGGTGTCTACTTTGTAGGTAACCTGAGGTAACGATTTTATAATAATGAGTTTTCATATAAACTTTCAAATGTCATCTTGAATTTTTAAGTCCAGTCGCCTCCAGTCCCGTCATTTGGAATTTTTATATAAGAACAAAACGTTAGACTGTCGTACGGAACCAGATGCATTATTATACGATAGTTGTACTTTTTTAAAATTACAAATTTTCATAAGAACTGAACTTCCATAGATTTTTCAGGTAAATCCATTATTAGTAGGTTGTTAGATCACAAATAAGTCACTACCAAAATTTCACGTTACAGCGTTCCGAAGTTGAAGTTCTCTCATAATGAATCGGTCAACCATTCAGGACAATTCTTGGTAGGACATCGAATTTTCGCTGAGACCTACGAGTTTTACAAGTATTTAATCTTTTGTTCTAATACCAGTTCCAAGTATTAAAGGACTTTTAGAAGTCCCGAGTTCATTTCCTGGTCCACTTGTTGATGGATATACTTAACCTCTCATTATATCCGCGCGGCTAATAAAGATGTTCGCGGATACCATCGCTGGCACGCCTGCGACCACCTTCGTACAATAATCAGCGAATTATCTTTCGCGGTGTTTTACATTACTCGTCGTTCCCGTAAATAGTTAGTGTTCATCGTCAATAAAGTGCAATTCACATTTAAAACCTGTGTTGCGGTATCGCGGAAAACCTTGGTAAGACGCACAAAATCTTGAAAAAGATGTTGGGTTCGATATATGTAGTTCGATTTATACAGCTCTATACTCGGAACAGACAATGCCTCATCCCATGCCTTCCGCCGGTGTGCGACCACACATGCTACGTATTTTCCCGACAAAACATACTAATTACTTTACGGATTTTAATCATGAACGACTCACACCCGAGCGGCAAACCACATTCTGAGTCGTACCTACATACGTAAAATCACTGTGTGGAATGTATTGTTTCGAAATCTAAATGCAAATTAATGAACACTTTTCCCAATTTTGTGATATTTCATTAAAAATTTGTTCGCAAAAGTGATTTCTGGTATTTTCGTTTTTCTATTTCCACCCCATTTCATATCCCCTAGCATGCATGCAATGGAAAATTATGCATATTATCAAGATTATAATTATTCATCATCGTCATTAGCCAGCCCAAGTCCACTGCTGGATATAGGCCGCCCATGGGAGTTTTTGCAAGTAATCCCTACGCTGGGCATGCGGGTTATGGATCGCAGAGCACGTCTTCTCGCACCGCCTACACTGCTGTCCGTAAGCGGCCAGGGCATTTAGCCGTGCGTAGGCACGCCGCGTCAAACCGCGATCTGTCTATGCTGAGTTTAGTCGCCTCTAACGACACCATGGTATGGGGTTGGGTATAATTATTATTACTAAAGAATAACGTTTATTCTGGTTTTCTGTTTTTATTCTGGATTCTGATATCTTCAGCCTATTTGTTACTATCGTGGCATTGCCTTGATTATTTACTAGTTTTGCCATGGATGTATATGTCTTTCGATATATCGGTATACTTCAGATCTTCACACATCACTTCGCACTTTGAGCACGTAAAACGCCCTGCAAGGAAACGATAAACTTTAATTAAATACTTTGTTCCGCTCTTGAGATATGAACTGCACTGGACCGATTTATGTGATACAGGCCACCATTTAAAAGTTGCTATCGTATATATAGTTCTACCTGGTGGAATTTTTAATGCAAGAATCCAAGTAAACATTTTTAGTTATACCTAAAGACATTGTTCTCAGCATATCCAAAACTGTTGTAAATAATGCCAATGGTAATAATAATTTCTGCCTCGTTAGTCGAGTGGTTGCAAGCGCGACTGCCGTTCGAGAGGTCCTGGACTCAAATTCCGTGTCAGATACTAGTTTTTAGTTAAAATTTCTAGTAGTGGCCCGGAGTTTGGATTTGTGCCCCGGAATATGGCAATAGGCTCACCGTCTATTCCATAATGTAACGTAAACGTAACTGGTAAAACGTAAAGTGTACTACACTCCTCTGTCTACCTTTTCGGGTATTATAGGCGTGATGTTATTTTTTTTACATGGTGAATAATTATTTTCCGCAATTTACCATAGATTTATGTACCGTATGGTAATAATAAGAAGATTTGGCCTCGAATTAAGCAGAGCCTGTGGCATTGTAAGTAGCTACGCAACTAACAAAACACGAACAATAAATTATTGACATACATACTTAGATAATTCAACCAAATATGGCTCAAATACTCATCTCCAAAAAAAATCTTCTCCTTGGGTTGAATTCGACACCGTGACCTCCGTTTTGGCAGTCTAAGTTCCTAACTACAAAACCAGCTGGCTAGACTCTAGAAACCCGGCCATCCCTAGTATTATTTTCGATCACCTCGCGGCTTCTCCATCTCGTAAACACATTGCTCCTGCTGTTAATAAAAACCAACCCTAACCCTTGATTGATACGACATCATTCTCGAACCAATGGTACCAATTCTTTCAGTGATTTTTTATTTGCTGCTAACAACACTCTTATTTTAAATCAGTAAGGCCATTATTGAATAATTGATACATTTTCATTTCATACACAAAAAAGCATCAAATTTCCAAATAGTATTTGCAGTCGGAATCAACTTTATTTCAATTAAAGGCAGTTGAAATGATGGATAGATGTGTGGAGAAGGGAAAGCGGAAGAGTTGCGCGCGGTTATATTGCTGACAGAAATTAAACTGCGCGTACCTTCGGACTGGACATGCGGGTGCCAGGGCTGCCACAAATTAAAAAATAAATTAAAATTTCAAGTTTAATTTCAGTTTTGATTATTTATGATATAAATTAATCATTAACATTGCCGAGTCTATGGTATGGCAATAGGCTCACACCCTATTCCATGGTGAGACGTATACCATAAATCTTGAATCGTGGAAGTGCGTTACCCTTCTCTGCCTACCGCTTCGAGGAAATACAGGCATGTTATGTTGTGTTGGCAAGTACATAGTGGCAATTAGATAATGGTCCAGTTGCCACGTGGAGAGGTTCCATGCTTCAGGTCTATTCAATTAAAGCGGCCAGTGGCCAGAATATTAGCAGCGGTTGAATTTGCGGAGTGCAGGCGGGAAAAGGTTATCTTTTGTATGTCTTTATAAATAATAGAAAAGTAATTGAGACAAATGTGGTAACGGTTAATAAATAAAATACAGACCGTATTACGGTTGTTGGACCGTTTTCGGCTCCTACAGATTTTGACATAAAGTTCTTAAAATGTGTAATACAATAATTGGAGACACTGGCGTTGCGTCTATTTAGAAGCAGTAGTGGTCGCAATAGACACCTAAATAACAATTTTATTATTATTAATACTTTATATGAAATAATGTTAATTTTTTGACTGTATCGTTGGTAGTGTTGGTTGCAAGCGCAACTGCCGATTGAGAGGTCCTGGGTTCAAATCTCGGGTCGGGTACTATTGGGTTCTTGTAACTTACTATTTCTAGTAGACATTTCTAATAGTTTCTCGGAGTCTGGATTTGGACCCGGTGTATGGCAATAGACTCACCATTTATTCCGTAATGTGTTATAAACGTAACTGGTGAAACGTGAGTGTATTACACTCCTCTGCCTACCGCTTCGGAGATTACAGGCTTGATGTTCCAACATTACGACATATTACATTTGAAAACCATCAACATTGTAATATATGATTGTCCTAAGATTTGTATTACCGGATATAGAATTAAGTTCAGGAAATTGTAAAGCGTGTTTTAAGGCTTTATTTTAACGAACATTGGGTCGTATTTTAGTGAATTAACTAAAATTAGAGAGTGGTTACAGCGGAATAATGAATTTATTTTCATTTATTTAGGCTACTGTTAGCTCCAAGGTACGTTAAAAAGGGCCGAATTAATGCTTAATGGCATACTTTACAAGTCAACCTCGTGCGAGTGCAAATATGTGGTGGGCGCAACAAAGTTGACGGCAATATTGTAACAGTCATGAATACGTAAAAGAATATAATTGTGGCAGCCCTGCGCGTCGCCAGTTAACAGAATAAACATCCTAAACGCTCCCTAATTCACCCCTCCCGCACCCCCGCGCGGCTCCCCGCGATGCATCTGGCCGCTTTTTATCAATTGATCCCCAATTTCCATCCAACTGTGACACACGAGTGTACTGCGATAAGCGCGGAACAACGCGACTATGCGTTTTTAATGCGGGTCATTGTAATGCTTATTGGTAGAAATTGATTTATCGATCACTTTAGATTTAACATAACACCACGCCTGTATTCTCCAAAAGGGGTAGGCAGAATAGAGTAGTATTCATATTGATCATTTATTTATTTATTATGAATTAGGTTCTATGTCTCATGTAATAGGGGGTGAGTCTACTGTCATGGACCGGACACAAATTCAGACTCCTCCAGGAAATTTCAGGTTAGAAAAACCCAATAACTCTTTGACTGTCCCGGGTATATAACCCATGAACCTCGTATAGTAATTAGACTAATTTATGTTATGAAACGTCTGTCCTGAAGTAAACTCTTCGGATCGCGCCTCCAAACGCGATAAACACAAATTGGGTGACGACTGCTACGGAACATTTGCCCTGATGGTTTTGTTGACATGACGGCATGATAGGGGTTAAAAAACCGCTGCCCGGGATTACTGTCTCGCGACCACTAGAGCGGTGCTACCTCTTTGTATCTACGTTGTTCTAAAATCTTCTCTTATTAATAAATGCTTTGTTACTTTGGTAATGGTTAGGATACTAAGTGAAATTTGTGAGTATTAAAGCTGAAAACAGTGTCAATCAAATCTTTAACACCGGAAGTGTACATCTAGTTTAAGTAGCATGAACATCATAATTTCAGTATCTGAGAAACAATCTCGCAACGTGCTCCTGATAAATGGAGGAGTGGGCGACGAGCGAGGACGTTTGAATGTACTAAAAGGCTACGAAACGAAAACGTAACTGTTACCTATCTTAGAGAAAAACACGCAGAAGAATATCTACTTTTCCGTGGTATCAGTAATACGCTTCCGGGATATATATATAACAGGAGTTATCCTGAGATAAGTCGTAGTATCGAATATGGGAAATGCTACACAGCATGCCATAACATCACGCCTGTATTACCGCGAAAGGGTAGGTACAGGAGTGTAGGTAGCATTCGCGCTTCACTAGTTATGGTATACATCCCATGGAATAGGGGTGAGCCTACTGACGCATACCGAGCACAAATCCGAAATTGCTAAGTATTGGAGATAATTTAGACTTCATGAAAGCGTCTTGTCTGAATAAACGAATAAATAAATAAAATACGTCCTAAATTCTTTACTCAGGCATTATTGATAAAACGTATACTAATATGGCGCACAAACTGTGTGACGCCCAGGCTCCAATAATAATGATACGAATGCTAAAATAGTAGTTACAAACATTATTTAGGGAAATGCCACTGCTCGTTTAATTTTCAGCCAGTAGCCCAAATGTTTATTGGGCTTCCGAATAATACAATTCAAAACTTTTCTATGAGCGTGCAATGCAACAATAACAATATGATCTAATAGGATTATAAGTGCCTGAAGCCGAACGCGACCATTATTGGAGGCTGTGCTTTTTGCCGCGGAAGGGTCCCACGCGGCAGCGGACGGGTGAAATTGATAAAACCTGGCGTAGTAATGAAGTGTGAATTGTAGCTAGGGTTGTAGACACCGTGCGCGGTGTAATTACGTTTTAGTGTTGTGTTGATACTTAATACAAGGTAATTATTACTACGGTAAGTAATAGGTGCATTTCGATTGAAGTTCTAGATGTCGTTATTGGGTACAGTAGCGGTCAAAGATAGTTTTGTTACAGTGCAAGTCGATTTTGAACAAATGGTTAGTAGTTAATAGGGATCGTTGTAAAACCGTTACGAGTGGTTGCGAACGGTTCAATGTATGTTTATACATTTAAATTCTTTTTAAGAATATAATATGTGAAGTGTAATGTCGGCCCAGTGTAGCTTGGCCCAGCCCTGTGCGTCTTCGAGCGACGTGTGCGAGCTCTGCGTCACGCCCGTAACACCACATCACTGTTTTATACTCCTTGTAATGTGCGTAATGCGAAAAGGTATGAATCGAGTTATTTTTACTTGGACGCTCGAAAAGTTTCTTTACTGTTAACATGAAGGACCAGTAAAGAGTCGTCGCGTTAAAATATAAGTGAGTTAACTGGCTTCTGTGCGGTCACCTACTGTTAACGTCTTGCGAAAAAACTATTTTAGAGGTCGCGTATGTCATACGAAGATTAAGTGTTATGACTAAAACATGACTCATTGTGTGTGTGTATATACCTTATAATGAATAAATAAATTTGAATTTGAATTTGAATTTACGCAAAATTTAATGCTTCTAAGCCCAATGGCTTTAGTTCTGTATATCATTCAGTCACCCAGTCAGTTTCTTTTTTTATTAATTGAAAGACTCATTTATTACGTAATCATTGATTTAACGTAATCGTCATTTCTTTATCCTCGCAATTCCAGGCCAGTTTTAACAGAACCTCCAACGAAGTAACTCAGTAAATTATAATATCAATTAGTATGGTCGTGATATGATTAGCGACAAAGTTTCGCAAGATGGACTTTGCGAGGAAGAACGAAACTTTGTCATTTGCGCGCTGGCGAGGGATGTCTCGTGTCCGTCGTCGGTGGCAAATTAATATTGATGTACCCCATTACCCGGCTGTCCATTGTCTTCAAGGTATTTATCTATAAGAAAGATTTCACGAGATGATAAACAAAAATTGCGATGCAATTACCCAAATACGATGTCTCGAAAAAGGAGAACATTCAAACGCTTCTAATGAATCTTGCGTGCATGCCTCTGATGTTCAACGAAAACTCTTTATAAATAAATACTAAATAGCCTTAATAACGCTGCATCAGGGTTGAGATAAAGTGCAAAATGATGAACCACATTGCCAATTCAATAACAGTAAGGGATGATTAGGAATGGAATTCTCCACGGTTTCGCGCGCGCTCGGAAATAGATATTGACGGACACGGGTGCCAGTCATGTAAATTATTCAAATGGCATAAACAATTCCCGGGGGCGGTGATGGGCTTATAATGGATCGTCTGGTGGTAAAAACTGTGTCGCGTGTCGGCACATTTGAGATTTGCACGCCGCGCGCCGCCGTACGCTGACGGTTCAATCGAAAATGACGGCGAGACTTGCATCTATAAGAAATGACGAAGTTCAATATATTTTTTGCATATGAAGACTAATATATAGAACCTCTCGTGATACTAAGTGATGAGTGACCCGAAATACTGCAGCAGAAATGCCATGCCTGTTTACGGTGACACCTGCGGTAGAACCTTCCGCAGAAGTATCGTAAGTATAAGTGTGAAATGCAGATATACAATGCGAATGTTGATTGACGCAGGTGCCATGCTTCACCTGTCCTGACCAAATAAATCAAGTTTTGACTGATGGGGGAGTTAGAAGTTTCCGAAACCAGCGTGCATGTTTGTAGGGACAGAGATATTTGGCACTTCCTGTTGTTTGCTCGCCCCGGGGTCTGGTGTGAGGATATATATGTATGACAAATGCAAATTCGAATGTGTTGCCTCCACAGGTATAATTACTTCCACCGCTAAGCGGCTGTGTCTGTACTGATTGAAGATAAGGAGTGTATGGATAGGGTGGTTTGCCTTTACCACTCCCTCTTCAGGAGCAGAAATACATCTGCGACGTATTTATGCAGCTGTTCCAATTAGTATTAACTTTCTCGAACCAGAATTAACCGGTATAAACTGGTATTTTCGTTTTACGTCAAATGTGTGAGCCCTGTCTACGCGGTGGTTGGCTACCGTCTCTGTGGTCAGCGACGTATTTCATTGAATTAGTTGTTAGTCTCGCGTAATTCGCTTTGCATGTGGCTTGCGCGTTCCGAATGGTGCAATTGCCGCGACTCGTTGTGCCGTGGGTGGTATTTTGCCGCAACTGACATACGAGTTTCAACTCTCACGTACGAGTTTCGTGTGCGTCGGGCCTTATATCTCATCGTGATCGCAATTACTAGACTAAATCTGACTAATTCTTATATCAATTCTGGGATTGATAAAGAAAATCGAAATTGAAACTTACTGGTTACTGCTATATATATATATATATACAGTTTCAAGGCTTTTTCTTAAGATCTTAGCAAACAACGTAACTGTACGTCATTGTCATAAAGACAAGTTAGTGCACATTTCATGAAGAATTAAACGGACTGATTGCCAAGGCGTGGCTCGTAGACGGTTTGTTATAAAAATTTCATACTTGACAGTTCTAAAGACCCAAAAATAAAATCACAGATTTATAACCTCTAATCACAACTATTTATGACCAAACAAAGTCTCGTAAGTCATATGGAATGTATAGGAATAAGCATTTTGATAACATTAAGAAGTATATGATTGATGTAGAATTTTTAGGTAATTTAAAATATTAGCTATTCAACCGATACATATTTACGTAGCTTCACATCTATAATCCCTGAAGAGGTAGGCAGAGGAGTGTAATACACTCCCATGTTTCCACTGAGCCCACGTACCAACACGTTGAGCAACTTGATAATGTCAATTGTATTGCATTGTTATGTTTACCGGATACCGCGAGTGTAACTGTTATCCTCGAGACTTTCAAAGTGGGCTTAAGTAAAAGCAGTTATTCCGCAAACATATACTTACTAGACAATGGCCATTACGGGCCGGTAATGGCCGCTGAGAAGATTGGCTTATAACGAAATTATCATGTTGCTTATCACAGATGTTTATACGATATAGCAGACGTCCATCAGCGGTGTGGAAGCGGCGTCGCAACATAATTTTACATTGTGTACGATACCATCTCGGGAACCAACCAGGAACGAACTCGCTTGACTCGACCCTATTCTTAAAGCACTCGATATTTAATTCCATTATATGCCAAATTCAAAATGTTGTAACAGATATGGTTCAACGTAAAAGTTATCTATGAATGTTTATATGTATTTTTGTAGTTTATGAGCTGTCTGGTAACTGTAGGCTCTGCCCACTTTGGGGTCATATGTGTGTGGAAATCAGTGGTTTCGAATGTCCCACAAAGTTCAAGTGAAATGGGTTTTTAGTATCAATTATTTAAAGTAGACGCAAGTTGCACGCAGGTGCCGAGGAGAGGCCAAGACTCATCTATCTGGACCAAATAAATCAAGTTCTAACTGATGGGGAAGTTAGAAGTCTCCGAAACCGGCGTGTATGTATGACGAGAGTGATGAATGTGGAAGAAGCACGGCAGGTCTGTAAGGATAGGGATATTTGGCACTCCGTGCTACCGTGTGCTCCGTGCCTACCCCGTAAGGGACCTGGCGTGAGGACACGTATGTATGTTATTTAAAGTAGCTTTACCGTAATGTAGTCATAGAAGATATCAAGCAGAAGCATGTTCTCGTATGCTTTATCCCAAATATATTTACGTTACAGGGCACCATAAGAATACTTAAAACTCAAGCTTAGAGGGAACATTATACTGACACACTATTACGTTTCCAATATAAAAATATAATTCTGATTGGGCGTCATTATCACCAATTTGAATTGTGTGAAGTGTGAAAGTCGCCGCGGAAGGAAACCTATGACAGGACGTGTGACACTATGAAATCTTTACGCACTGCATATTCATGGGCAGCAGTGGCCAATCAGATTAATTGTATAAAACCGTGAGCACGACCGGAAAGTAAGACACATTTCAATAAAACTTTCACGCGGTGTACGCGTCGATCCTTATACGCTTATCAACAAAAACCCGTAAGCCCATACTTGCGCACTGAATTATTACCTAACGTATTTCTAATCGTTATTAATAACAGTATATTTATCGATGCATTTATTGTAGCGGTGCGCTGTGGGACTGCTCTGGTTTACTTTTTAGTCTGATCCGACTGCACTAATCGTTCATTAGTTTCGTTCTTCTAATATTGACTCCTTTTATGGGTATCGCATGGGTAATATTAATTCCATGGGAAGCAACGTAACGAAAGAATTGGCGACGTGTACCTGCGAGCTGGCGTTGCGAGGCATTGGAATTTATTTCATTTCTTATAACCGATACTAGATTTATGAGGTGTATGTACCTTTAGAATTACTATACGAGAATCTAAGCAGAGCTTTAATAACTACACTAGGCAACGCGATATAAAATGAATTTTATTTTTAGCTTCTCATTTGAATTAATATTCACTAAAAATTTTAGGAATGTGTATTGACATAGATACGTAAACCTTCTTTATATAGTCAAAGAATTTGCATTGTAAATGCAAAATTTAAAATTTCGTATTCATAGTACTAAGAATTTTTTCGGGGCAGTGTCATTATAATCTCGGTCTTGTAACGCATATCACAAAGGTAAACTGAAGCAACTTACCCCACGAAGTTTAGCATTCGATAGCAACTGAATTCGATGTCATGTTAACGGATTGCGCTACTGAATTGTCTATTGAACGTAACTAAATCGATTCCGCAAATTTGGACACAACGAGTTGAGAATAGCGGCCGCGCTAACTCTCGATGCGCCGGCAATTCCGCACGAAGCGAACTAAATTTATTAGAAAGCCGATCGCGCCCTCGCCAATTTACTAATCGTAACTCATCGGCGATAACCGCGGCATTACCCGGCTCACCGAGCATTCCGACGTAGCTCGCTTGTGGCTCGTTACTCGCAGATTAGGCTCCACGTCGGCCGTCACGGCCGATGACCGCTGCGTCAGCGACCACCTGTGTCAGCGCGTCACGTGGCGTCACCGCGTCACTGACGTTCATGATAATATTTCGTTAATGTTTGTGTCACCAACGCTCATGTGATTCACAGGAATATTCCGTTTGTGGTATATAGAATGATAAAAGCACCAATAATCCTACGCACTGTATAATAGTACTTCCCCGAAGTATTGTATCTTATAATGAGTGTTCGTGGACGTTTTGAACTCTAGTTCCCGAAATTTTTTATGGATTTTGAACGCCATGTCGCGAAATTTTGTAATATTAAGTACGTTTTACCGTATTAAGTACTATACATTTAGCAAATTATAAATTATTCATAGCTTAACAACAAATATAATTCTAATACTATTGTTAATTTGTAAGATTAAATTTTTTTTCGGTATCGCCACATCCGAATGTTTAGTAATAGTTTATTAACGATAATAGATTGAATCAGTGTGCACCAAGTTCAGCAACTCTTTGTCAGTAGTATCAATTTTGTTTATAATATAATAATATCATTTTATTTTCGAAGTGAATTTTTCAATTATCTTCATCGATATTTTTTAAATTCTAAATTTTTATGACTTTTCTACGGATCTCCGATCAGAACGAGCAGGAAAACTACATAATCAGTTTCTTTGTCATCGCAGAATGTTACATTTAGTCATATAATGCATACAATTTTGTAAAAAAGTACTTGGAATCCAGGATCCATGAAGTGAAAAGCTAAATTCTAAATTACTAGGCTATCTAATCTAGACCACCGCGGATTTCTTATACGTTTCACTTATAAGAATATATAAATCATTTGTAATATTAAATAATTTCATCAGGTGTAATTGGAAAAGTCAATTCTGACTGAGATCTGACCGGAAATATTCCGGCGCGATCCTGGAAATCTTGTAAGACGATTTCCATAAGAAATGATCACGTTTCTGCGGGATACCTTCTTATTTACGCGTTTGTTCCGTTAATGATGTGCACATTGTTTTCACAAGTGAGAATGTAGCCCGATTCATTTTGAAAAGTTGTATACCTATATAATTATTTAAGTATATGCCAATGTTCCATTTATTTATTCATTTATTCTTTACTAATTCTTTTACACTGGTCGAACTTAATGCTTACTGACAATTTTTTCTCAAACGGACATATGTTCATATACAAAATTAAAAAAGAACAAATAAAACAGCATGGTACAGATCCACAGACGCTGGTGCGGGCCGCGCGGCGGGCTTACTGGCGCTAGCGCACATCCGCATCCGCAAAGCGATCGCATATTTCATTTGTTTTCCATTTGGCGGGTCCGTTAGTGCAGTTAGTCAAACTAACTGCTGCGTCAGGAGTCGTGGGTTCAATTCCCACCTGGAACAATTATTTGTGTGATGAGAATGAGTATTTGTACCGTGTCTGGGTGCAAAATTGTCTACATTAGTATTTATTTAGAACTGTACCTGTATAACTTACTATCTTAGCTTAATACAGCCTCTGTAGGTGCCTAGATGTTCTAGCATATTTATGATATTGTTTTACATGAACTGGGAGCAACAAATGTTCATGAATGTTTGCAGTTGACCTGGACCTGTAGGATGTTACTGTCAGTTCATGAAATGGGTATTAGTTGGTAATATAATAAAGTAGAACAGAACATCAGAAATACGGCTATTACTCACATCGGTCATGTTAGCATGGACGCAGTTAGTATAAGTTAATGTTTGGTCTATGGTGATACCTTTTCATGCCGATCGATTCAACGTGCCAGTCATTGACCAAAATAAAGTCGCTGATAAAAACAAGACATTAGCAGCGCCGCCCGTGGCACGACGAGCACAAACACTAATTCCAGTAGCGAGGTACACTCGCCGACGTGTGACGGCGCGAGTGTGACGTTCTCACGGCGTCCAATTGATCGGTAATTACACAATTGCCGGAGTGGTCCCGAGATGGGAGGTAATTGTGGACCGTTGTTGCGTCGCCACTTTACGCCTTTGCGCGTTACGCCGCCTGCGCGGGAACGGGACGGGTTCACGCACTTGGGAAATCATCGTTACTGTAGCGCAGAATATAATAGAAATACTCATGTTTCTCCAATGACACACGGTTACATACATATTAAACACGTAAAAAGAACGAATAAGCATCACGATTACATAAGGCCCGCGTATATTTGCCCTAGCTCATGACTACAACCTCACCTGGTGGTGAGCAGAATGTAGCATAGGATGTAACATGCTCGCGTAATAAATACCCATTCGTCCTTGTCTTAAATAGTGCATATAATGATTTGTATATGCACTATTTAAGAGTAAGGTGTTAGTAAGTATAGTGTATACTGAGTAATAATGTTTTCGTGTTCGTGTGTGAAGATCAATATGACTTGCTACAATGATGAAGGAAAATAATGTGATGAAACTAACACAAGTTACAGTACAACACACCTCAGATAACATGATGTTATCTGAGGTGTGCGAAAGCTGTCAATCCGCACTTGGCCAACGTGGCCGACTATGGCTTTCATTATTTTCATTACGAGAGGTGACCCCTGTCCAAAACAGTGGAACGGCAAACGGGTTAATGAGAATGTTGTGTTCATTTCGGGAGCGTTAAGTTTTGGATGGATGGCCTTCAGTGATACAGCTGTTGAGCATTCGGCCGGTAGTGTTTTTAAGGATCTTTAAGGCTGCGCTGTCAATTTTTGTGAGGTCATCCGCACTTGATCGGCAGTGAACGAACTTAGGATTAGTTAAGCTACGTACTAGTAAAATATGGCTTAGAAATTTCTACTTACGCAATTAAAAAGTAATATTGCCAGTTGATCTACATTAGTATTTTTTTACTCTGAAAAACGACAAACCATTATCTAGCTGATATGAGATACCATTAACCTGATATATTTTTTTATGTTAAATGTGAAAAATAAATGAGGTCTGGCATGCGAAGGTAAGGGCCCTTCGATCAAATGTAAATAGTGGTTTTAAATAATAGGTTGTGTAAGCTGTACTAATCAGCGCGGGTTAATAGACGAGGCCGAAAGCCCACAAATCAGGCGAGCGGGCCGCGGCGGGCCGTACGCAAATTATTTAATTGCAGCGGCGCGCCAGCCTCTATGGTTAAAGAACATAAATCTAGAGGAATCATCCGCGAATTATTCAAAGGAGCCGCTCGTAATAAATCCAAGACACAGTACAACAAGAACAGTTAGATAATTTTATTTTATCTCACTCTATTTGGGAAACTTACTGCGTTAATTACAAACTTTTTACAGTTAGTAGATCAGCACACCATTTTATCAGTTTTCGTATAGGTATATAAGCTAGAATTATCAACACAGTTTATATTAACTTCAAACGTATTAGATTGGCATTATTTATTAATAATTACTACAATAAGATATGCTTTCTTTCGCAAATATTATTGTTTTCGAGTTGTCGACCGATATCATTCCAAATATCCTGCGTAGGCGATGGTAACTTATTTATGTACC
>DVPD01000033.1:0-16861 GCA_018237605.1 Apyrrothrix (Melanopyge) sp. n. Burns01
AAATGGATAACTTAAGAACTTTTTTACCTTCCTATTCGTTGCTAATTATTTTGGCCTGGTTGTTCTAAATTTAATGCATCAAGTTTTCGTTTTTAGTATAATATGAGAAAAAAACACATGGAAATCATGCGAATTGAAAATATCAAAAATAATGTTCGGCAGCATTGAAAATCTTTTTTTTTTAACTGCATAACATGTAATTAGACATGTTTTTGTGTTTCGAGTCATTATTTAAGCACTTATTCCTTAATTAAATACTTCATCAAAAACGAAACGGATGTATTGGCTATGGCTGTAATAGGTACACGTTTATCCTCAGTATTTTGCGTAACGAAAGAAAAAAAAAATTTACATCATTAATTGACGTGTGTCGTAGAGTACGAGAGCGGCGGCAGCGGCGGTGGGTTGGGTGAACGAACTGTGGCGAGGCAACACTAGTTGGAATATATCCGCTATCCGAACAGTAATATATTTATGTCCGTCCGTCTTGTGATCATTCCAGTGTCGGGGGCGTCGTGGTGCACCGGCCATACCTGGAGCCGTGCTGGTCCTGCGAGAACTCGACGATGTGGTTGGCGAGGTCGCGCAGCTGCAGGTTGGGGAAGCGGTTGTTGCGGAAGTCCTCGAGCAGGCGCGAGCGGCCGGCCGGCGGCTTGTCGGCCAGCGCCGCCGCGCCCGCCGCGCCGCCCGCCGCCACGCCGCCCACCAGCTCTGCGCGGCGCACCGCTCGATCAATATGAATCGATATTTCTCCAATACGTTTTTAACACATTAAGAGAAACAGAAGTAAACCGCGAATATCATGTAACAGTTGAAATATTGTGTGTTTGGTCTGCGTAGTGATGAATACACTTCAACGCCGATATATAAATAATATTGTCGTTGTCAAATACTGTTACGGATATGAAATTTCAAATTATTCATTCGTTTCCGTAATAGACGTTAAATTTTGAAGAAATTGCAAAAGTAAAACACAAACTGATAACGATTGGACTTTACATAAAAATCTCCACCATTAGCCGGAATTATTTGAAGCTTTTATATCAGATCCGATTATGGTTACGGCTAGAATTTGTACTTCGGACATCCGATAGTTTCGGTCGCCGGATTTAGCGGCGCACGCACCTGAGATGGCGCCGACGCCGTGCAGCTTGCTGAGCAGCGACGACGAGCCGAACACGCCGTTGGACGCCAGCCCCTGCGCCAGGCTGCTCACCGACCTGCAAGCAGCGCGCGCTCAGGGCCGGTCCGACGTGCCTAGCTACTCGCCAACTCTACTAGGTGATATCGAATGCGCATGCCAAATAAGAAGAATACTTCTATAATATATATCGGGTACGACTGTACACGAGTTATGCTAATGAGGTCATATACAATGATGATGTACAAGGCTATTTACATTATTATTACAAAGTGACGCGGGGCATCGAGCACGGCGCCGCTACACTCCTCGTGCGTGCTTGGAAACTTCGAACATGTTTCATCGGCAACCTCGCTCTTCGGAGCGCACAAAAACGATGGCCCCGACAAAAATGAGGCACAGTTTTTGTGCAATGCGTTGTGCGTCAGACCTTCGTCAGCACATTATTAGGTGAGAATAACACTGAATATAATTTTATAAAATATTGAGCTCGCGTCATGTTTCCCGAAATTACATATCTTTAAATAAATCTCCAATTCATTATTTTTCGTAACAATTTGAATTGATTCTTGCACCATTTGTACGATTAACGAAATTGAAATTGATATTTCGAATGCCGTGGCTGCACGCAAATGAAAATGCAATAGGTGGTCGTGCGCACACGCAGCCGACTGGATCCTTGCACGAGTGCGCAATGACCGTGCCGTTATATTTTTGATCGCCAAATTATCAATTATCGACGCGCCACTAGGGTCTGAAAAGTAACTCACTCTAGTAAAAAGTATTTACTTGCGGCGCTCAAGGACACCACACTTTTATAATCATACGCTTGTAACGAGGGCCTTAATGTACACGCTGTAAAACAGTGAGGAATCGGGGCGGGGGGTGCGCGTGCGCGTGCGGGGTGCACCTGTACTTGGCGGTCTCGGCGCCGGGTGCGGCGGACACGGGCCGCAGCCCCACGGGCCCCAGCGCGGCGCCCAGCGGCGGCGACAGCGGCGACGGGCCCCACTTGCGCGCGTACTCCTGCAGCGCCGCGGCCGGCCCGCCGCCGCCGAACTCCAGCGAGTCGCGGCGCGCCGCGCCCGCCGCGCACGCCGCGCCTGCAACAAGCGCCACGCCGCTGCACCACTCGCCGCCGCGCCGCTATGACCTCTGGGTTAACTCTGCCGCGTGCCGTCTAACGTATCCATATGCTTTTAAGAGTTAACACGAAATCATAATATCCGTTCGAGTGCCACGCTCCTACCATAAAATCAATGCTATTTATTTACAAATTGTATGTCATTTAATAATTTCAAGCAAAAATATAACAGTAACACGACTCAGTTTACAGCGCAATCCATTCAACTTCTGTTCAATTTCATTAATTCATTCAGATCCTCCTAGCAGCAGCAGTGGCTTATTGAAAACGATTTGCCAAGTTGAAAAAACTTCAACGGATCACTTTCACAGGATGAATAACTGGACTAGAAAATAATTGTTTGGAGCGAATCTGCATGTCATCTATTAAACGACATTCAACCGATATCCACTCGGAAAGACGGAAACATCTACAATAAATAATCAACTTATAGCTCTCAACTGCTATTTTGTCATCAACCTTTCACTCGTCCCACTGCTGGCCACGGATCTCCACTAAGAAAGCAAAAAACCCTCCTCATTGCTATCTTACTTAAATCTAACTTAATTACTTTGAACACTTTTTTTGTATCCACAATATACTGCTTGAAAAAAATATCAATTTACACTGTACGCTAATCTAGACTATAATCTATCAATATATAAAAAATAATATGTACATAGGAATATATCAACATAATTATATAGTATGACATATTTATATGACGATCAGTAACAAACGCACACACAATGAAACGTTAAAGCTTATTAAATCCCTTGCTTACACACAATCTATGTCCGCTCTAGCTTAAGAGTGACCGTTTAAACATTACCTACAAAAGACTACATCTAGAATGACCAAAAACAGAAGCTTTAACGGGGAGAATATAAAGAAAACTAACATACAATTCCAATAGAGATTAAAATACGCCAACATACATACATACATACAGACATAAAAAAAATACGTAATATGGACAGCACGAAACGCATCCGAGGTACACCTGTGTTTATGTCATTGCGATATGGCGCTCGTTAATCTGATTACGTCTTATGTACATGCCTACATACATACATATGTATACCTATTATTACAATGTAAAAGTAAACTCGATATATATGTACGTGTGTTTATCTCTACTTGTAAATACATTAACACCGCATCTTAACTGCTACATTATGGTAATGAAACGAGTGAAAAGGAACAAACAAAAAGAAGATTAACTCAGTATGTAAAATAGTTATGTATATTAACAGGTGTATATTACGATAAGAGTTACTTTTTTGTATTATTGTAAAATTTTACAAGCGAGGATGGTAAACTGCAAAATTAGCGAATATTGTATATATACCTCGACATCATACTACGCAGTAAGCAGTTGTCCTATAATTATGTAAAAAACATGTATGCTAATATATTAGGGGAAAAACAGCTTAATGACATTAAACTATGACATTCTTACATAAATTATACCAAATATTAACTTTTATTATATTGGAGAAAAAAATATTGAGCCTCAAAATGATATCGTGATTTTGCTCTCTATGTCCATTGATGGTTTTAAAAACTAAATTTAACGTATTTAAATTTAGAATGTCGCCATGTTTTCCATAGACGAACGCTGAGACAATATTTTTTATCAACCCGATACTTATGCAATATGTTACACTGTTAAGTGATCGTTATTTAAAATATAAATACACTACATATTTAAGTGTTAACCACGTTCCTTCCGTACTGGCCCTTTTATATCAAAATAAATACGCTAAGAAAATTCATACATATCTACAGTATGCTGTAACACGATTAATAAAATTGAATGAAGCTAAAAAAAGAGGATTCAAGTAAAACTAATTTTTCACATCATGCTACGAAAACCAAAGTTAGCAGAGTGTATAAATATATATACTAAGTTAGTTGAACATTATATAAATATATACATACATATTTATGTGACTATGAATGGCAGTTGAGAAAACAAAGTACTGAATTTCGTCTTATATATTACTCTTCTTCAAGGAAAATTAGTGCCGAACGTAAGTGGTCGCTCAGTGTCAGTTTCAGTTCATTAATGGGGTCCTGTTAGGACTAGAACCGCTTACATTTTTAATGTTAATTGTAAACTTATAACATCACCAAACACTTGTTTACTGGTTAATAATATTAAACTATGTAGATATCCAATTGTTTTCAATTGTAACTTCATTTTAATGATTAAATTAAATTTAATGATGCGTAGTAGCAGTCAGTAATTTTACTTTAGGTACACTAATGCAACATTGTCGGGCGACCTAGATGGCGCTCAATCACTAGGTATTTAAAAACCCAAGATCTGAATCTGGTGATGCTTTTAATACTAATGTTAATTAATGAACAATGACCACACCATGAATATGTGGGGCTGACGAGCCTATATTCAATTTGTCGTAATTTGGCACGTGTGTCTGAGTGTGTGCGTGCGTGTGTGTGCGGGTGTGTGTGCGTGTGTGTGTATATGCGCGCGTGCGTGTGTGTGTATATGCGCGGGTGTGTGTGTGTGTATATGCGTGTGCGTGTGTGTGTGTGTACATGTGTGTACGTGTGTGTACTAACCAGGCTGCGGCTGCTGCGGCTGCGCAGCGGCGGGCGGCGCGGAGGAGGCGGCGGGCAGCGCGGGCGCGGGCGGGTACTGGCGCGGCGCCAGCACGCCGCCCGGCGACACCAGCCGCAGCGGCGTGCCGTTGCGCCCGCCCATCACCAGCGAGCCGGGGTCGTAGTACGGGATCATGTACTGGCCCTGCCCGTTCACCTGCTGCTCGCCCTGCTGCGGTGTCAGCGGCCGGCGCGGCTGCTGCGCTTGCTGCTGCGCCGGCTGCGCCACCAGTCCCGGGTATACGCCCCACGGCGCCGCCATGCCGTAGTACGGCGGCACGCCGGTTATCAACGCGCCCACGTAGGGCGCGCCCTCCTGCCCGGCATTGATTACGTACGGTGCTTGCGTGAACGCTTGCTGCGCAGCCAACTGCTGCTGAAGTTGGAATTGCTGCTGCTGTTGTTGTTGCAGCAGCTGCAACTGCGCGGCGGCCGCCTGGCCGCCGGCCGCCGCCTGCTGCGACCGGAATAACTGCTGCAACAAGGAGAAAACGCATTCAACAAGCGTCCGTAGAGTTGCAAAATATACACCATTTATTATAACATCAGATGAAACAAGCGCTACAGAACAGAAAAACATACCACAAATGAAATACTGGAAGCAACAATTGAACGCTGTAATATATATGAGTATCTTAATAACATAAGTTACAGCGAGTAAACTGTTATATGTTTAATTAATAGGAAGAACGTATCGTTTATTGTTTTTTGTCGGCGGCTGCGGCGCTGAGGGCCGCCCGCCGTGAAGCGCGCTAATTAACACAATCGTTTAAAAAGTTAATAACAAGCCACGCCGCTGTCCGGTGCATGTGCTGCTTCTAGTTCCGCGCCGTCCTATCTGTTTCTTTGGATACGCCATTAAAAAAGATAGCACTATTTTTTACATTTTCCTGAGTAAAATTTTTCAATTATGAATATTTATCCTATGTACTTAAAAATAAATAAAATCAACTAAAAAGATTACAATAGACGCGTCGCGGGCAGCGAGTGCGTTTCGTAAATAAAAGTGTGTTGTCGTAGTACCGATTAACATATTTTCGGTTCTAGTGAGATATTTTGAATGGGATGAATCAGCGCGGCGGGACGCGTAATGCGACTGTGATGTCATCGAGAGCTCCATTTACCTGTTGAGGGGAGATTAGTTGGCGACGCTCCAGCACCGGCAGCGCCCTACTCCACTGTAAACACGGCCGAACATTCCGCATACAACATCACTCGCGTGCACGCGTCGCCGCCTCCGACACCACGACACCTGCCTTTTTCTCTTTCATTTTCGACGTTACACCTCGTTCACGTTAACTTACTTTGCTATAGTACTTCATAAAAACATGTCATAGACGTGAACACTTAACAAATTGTACGTTGTAGAGCACCACCTTGCCAGTAAAGTAACCGTTATATAATTAGTCACACCAACAACCTCGGTAATACGCCGGTTCACTCAATTTAATGGATCTAATAAGCCGGCGTATACTCTATATAATATCTATCCATATAAGGTAACCCCAGTCGAACGGTATTTCTACAAAACAGATGCCAAGAACGTCCTGCTCGTCGTAATTTTAATTACGCGACTATATTCCGGGTGTGTATTTTATTTTTCATTAGCTAATTGACACCAAATGATTATCTGATGTCGTAACTTCGTTCGCGGCGGGTGAAAAGTGGGATTCTAAAGTCTCGTTCGGTCTGGGGAGTTGCGTTTGATCTCGTAATGCGGTACCTCGTGCCACCGGGGCAATTTAATTCATTGAGGTGGTGTAATTTAGCCCCGTGCGGACTCGGGTCGTCTTGCACGTGCGAAAGCGGAGCAACTTGACCGCAACGAAATTAAGTCGCCGATGTGGACCGAGCGTAAGATAGCGACGGCAAGGAACCATCTCTCGCATTCAATTAGACGTTCAGTAATCCCGCTGCCGCAAGCCTCGATACCAATTACGGCGTTATTAGTGAGAGAATTAGCGTGCATGCTCCTCGCCGAGTTCGTCTCGAAAATTAAGTAACTTGCGGAACTTTCGAGATCTTATAATGGCGTGCATTAGAAATAGTAACAAACGCAAGAGCGGCGTGCGAATACAATATTGTATTTGTTAATTATAAATGTGAGCGGTGTGCTCGACAAGTGAATCATTAGTCACGAAACGAGCTAGCGTTGGCCAGGTGGCGGCGGCGGCATCCGATGGCATTTATTATTTACGAGGACGATGACGAGAGGACGAGCGGCGCGATGTTCCCGCGAGAGCGCGCGCTCCAGGCGTCAGCAAACAAATTACACGACAAAGCAATCAATTACAAGGACAAGAACGTGGCCCCGCGCCTCTCCAACCGAACGTTACGTCAACAAGAAGCTTTTAGTGATAGCGGCGAGATCCTCCTGCTTCTGACGAGCGCGCCGCGGCGCACGCCCACCTCTGCATTTAACGTCTTTTCCAGTTAAATTGTTTGCGGAAGAGAGTGGAGTGACGCGAATTGCGAGAAAAACCATTTGAGAAGAGAGAAAATTAGATTGTCGATCGAGTACAAAAGCTAATTTGGGGAGAATCGAAGTCGACGGGGTCGGAAGTCGCAACGAGATTACAGGGATACCCGCGGCTGGCGCTCTCCGCCGCCGCCTGAGGTCGCTGTAATGAGTTTATCTGCCCCGGGGGCTGCTGGGGCTCTCAGGAAGCTCATAACATATCTAATGCCGTTTATATCATCAGTACTGTCAGCCTGGCTACAAATTGTACATGAAACCGATCGACTGCCCCACACAGAACATGAGCCGTGAGCCACTCTTTCGGTTACTTTTTGTGTAACGTAAAACAATACACGAAGTAAAATGTAATCAAAAATATTTCCATGTTTTGGTAAGTTTTTCTTCTTCAGTACATTGTATTCTTACTGTTTTAATTAGACCTTTAGATGCCTACGCAAAAAGCATTTGTAGAAACCTCGTGAAAAGGTGCTAAAGGGCGAGGGCGGGCAAGTTGGGCGGAGCGTAGCCACGCCTACGTCGCCCACGCCCTGTCAGAATTACAACTTAATATTTGTTTTGACAGACTAGTTCAATAACGGTAAACTGAAGAAGAGTCACGATGACCCCTTTTTGTCCAATTAATAATAATTAGGATTAACTTTTTTCATATGAAAATCAACTTGCAAATTTGTGGTCTAACAAAATATCTCTGATTTCCTCGCACATTGAACTAAGTTTAATTTTACGAAACTATGCTGTTTTAAAACTATAAGCAGGTAACGTAACAATATATGAATCTACACCGTGCCAACAATTGACGGAAAGAAAGGACAAGTCTTCGAGCTTATAACAAAGTACATAACCACATCTATATTGCCATAACAACAATACAGAGGAATGAGCAAATCTAACTTACAAACGTTAACAATTTGTTTAGTTATAACTCGAGAATATTAGGTATTACACAGGGTCAAACATAGTAGCCATTTTAATGGAAAGTTTAGTCGGATTTTACTTAAAAACCTGCAAAGGTGTTACTATTACAATAGCTCATTTGGAGCTTCAAAGCTCATCCTCCTATCAACGGCACGAAAGAAGGCGCTTAGCGTAGCCCAGCCTCGCCCGAGCGACGTTCAACCCTGCCTATGAGACGCTAATAGGAAAGGAAGCAGTATTTAAAAATAGCTCATCACCTGACTTGGCCTGCGAACTCACCTCACGGTGCACGCACGCGGCCAGCGATTGATATGTAACAATAACAACGTTATGTTTGTTTATAACTACACTCTTTCCCAGCGCAAAGTCCGCAAATCTACGTGAATTTACGACGTGCACTCGTCTATCTATATAAAGAAACGGCTTCTGCTATTTGAATAATCAGCGTTATGCAAACATTCAATTCTTCGTTTCGATTTGCGTATATTGGATTCTGCGGTCATTTCGATGAGAGTCACATGACAAGTAAAAATGATAAGCATAAATTACCATTGTCGCTGAGGTTTCCTATGTAGGTATATTATATGTATTGATATTTCCCGATCGGAAAATGGAATTTAAATAGTTATTTTCAATTAAATATTTAATTGTTCTCATCATCATCATTATCATCGTCAATCCTGTTCACGTTTCTCAGGATGAGAAGGTTTAAGGCCATAGCCGCATAGACCATAGGCGCATTGGACAAGTGCGTGTTTGTTTGCAGTGCTTAGAAAATGTTATGTTTTTACATAAGGGTGCAGACAGACTTCCTCACCGTGTTTCCCTCCAGCATTATAAAATTATATACACTGAAAATTTCAAAAAGAGATGCTGTTTTGTAAGCACATTACGCGCCAGGATTTAGATCCAGGACCCCGGCGCGGGGCCCTGAATTCAAAAACAATATGCATGCGCAATCACTGCTACATTCTTTTCGATATTTCAAATTAAAATTCTTACTTTATAATTATTATCATCCAAAAATAATTAAATATAAAGTTATCACTAACATAATTACTGGGTCCCCCCTTGCGGCGCCACCTTTTTTCACTGTACGTATTAATAGATAAGCTAATTAAAACATTAGTTAATTAATCATTCTATACATGTTTTATAGTCATCTGAGTGAACAATTCAACTAAACTACATAATATATAAAAAATTTTCATCTTTAACGACCACAATATATGCATAGTAAAGTTGAAATGATACAAACTAAGTGCATCACCATCACACAGACAAAGAAATACTGTTTTTTGACTTTACACCCGACTATTTTGTTGGTCGAGTGGTTGTAAAGCGCGACTATTGATCGAGAGGTCCTGGGTTCGAATCCCGGGATCAGGTAATAATGGTTCTTTGTAACTTAAAATTTCTAGTAGTGTGGCTCGAAGTCTGGATTTGTGCTCCATGTATGGCATTAGGCCCCCCTATTGTATAGTGAGACATAAACGCAACTGGTGAAACGTGCGTGTGTACTACACTCCTCAGCCTACCTCTTCGGAGATTATAGGCGTGATGTTAGGTTTAATACAGTTTATTTCATGATATATAATAATATGGCTACCAAGATCAAAACCAATAATCAAAAATATTGCTAGACTTTGGACTTTGAGAGTCAACAGAATACATGTGTCGAAATAATATATTGGAGAGGTGTCAAGTGAAGACCAACACGGTCAATTTCTTGAGAGTTGATAATTATCGTGCACCTGTTGTCATTATAGAAGAAAGGCTACGATAATAATAAAAAAGCTACGACACACACATTACGTATACCTACCTCTTACACACTCCTCTGTCTACCTCTTCGGGGATTACAGGCGTGATGTTATGTTTATATATTTTTTTTTCTTCAAGATTAGATTGCAAGCTGGACTATTGAAACAAGCCATAAATAAAGTACCAAGATTTATTGAATAGCGACACATCTATGATTACCAACTAATTCTGAAATCTATATTATACTTGTCTGTCGTTAGTGAATTTTGACGATTTTGTTTTAATACCTGTAGTATTCGAAATCAGACCATACCTAACAATCGCTATAGAAAATTTGAGGAAAACACGTATACATTTTCACGGTATGAATATTGTTTTTCCACTTTTACACATTAGTTCCTCGTATAACTGAGACCCATACATTTCTATATATATTTATAGTACAAAAGAGTTCAGTGCCATAGTGAAAACAACAAAATCAATAGAGAAGAAAAGGTACAGAATTGTTGTGTACCACAATTTACACATTGCATTCATTAATGCAACATGGAACAAATTCCAACGGGATAATTTTTTTTAATTTTAAAATAAAAGTCTTAAAAAATTTAAAATAAATGTCTAAGATGTTAATATGACATGATATTTCATTGTGCCTGTATTTGTCCAAAGGGTTAGGCAGAGTAGTGCAGTACTTCCACGTATCACCAGTTATATGATACGAGCCCAGTGACATACACCAGGCACAACATGTATACAAACGTGAAAATATATCGATGTCGTTTAATACTCGTGCACTAAGTCATTACGTGAAAATTAGAATCGCTCGTCTAAAGACGGCGTCGAAATGTGTATGTATTAGAGATAGGAAGAGTGTTTACTGGTCGCGTCGGTGGTGGATGGCGGCGGCCGGGCGCGGCCGGACGAGGCTTTTATCGAAATTAGCGGCGGGCGCGCCCGCGCCGCGGCGCACCCCTCTCGTAAAACAGCACGGCCATCACCGCGGCGACGAGTCGCGAGCCGCACCTAGCTGTCACACCCTCGCATTTCACCCTCCAGATAGCCTACTCAATGACGTGCTTCTTTATTGCTTCAGGCTCATATTTCGTAGGCATATATACATACGTTTAATATTGTATTTAAAACGTGTAAGTAAGAAAAGACAATATCGTCCAACCAGCGTCTCGCCCTCTTAAATCCTTAACGGCCATTTAAAGTACAAAACATCAGCGGACGGCTAAGTTAAGCCGCGCTGAGCCGCAAGACACAAATACTGCGGAATAGTAAAGAGGCACATTTCAAAGCCGCGAACATAACGCGGATTTGTGGATCAGAAAGCGGACATTCGGCCTTCCCAAGCCGGTCACGTATACAACAGTAAACAGCTCGGAGATCTGTTGTTGACTTACAGAATACCGCACAACTGGCCGCGTACAAAAATTTGCATTTGTAGACACGCATACACACGTATACGCGTAATAACAACGCCAGGAAAGCCACATATAATCAATGTCTTCTGTATAATTTACTGTATATTCACGCCAGGTCCCTAACAGGGTAGGTTATATGCCAAACACCACATATCTCTATCGTTACAGACCTGCCGCGCTTCTTCCACATCCATCACACTCTTCATACACGCACGCCGATTTCGGAGAGACCTTTGACTCCACCATCAGTCAATTTCTAACCTACTTGATCAAGTGTGGAGGGCCTTGGTCTCCCTCGGCACCTGCGTCCATCAACATTCACATTGTTAATCTGTGTATAGTTTCTTTTGGGCAATAGCGAAAAGAAAATTCTAAACTGCGCGTCAGTGATTAGAATGGTAATAGCTCCAAATGGGGCGGCCCGGTAGACCTGTGACGCAATAAGTTGGTCAAGCGGCTGAGGTGAGGCCAGATTCGATACACGAGCGCCGATTAGTCGTCATCTGTATGCGCTCTCCGACTCTCAGTGACATTATTCGGTGACACAATGCGTTAGCGCTGTTTTTGTGGAAAAATAGTACTACGTACAGTAGTGGTAGTGTAGACACGTCGTAAATATTACATACACAATTTATTTGCCATGTTACAAAAAAATGTTTACAATACGCACAAGTATTTCACTATTAAACGTTCCATATCTACAGACATCCATACGTTATTAAATTATGTATTAGTTTAACTGAGGTATATATTTATTCATTTACAAGTAGCTAGCTTTGTAAATATCATATATTAGAATTTGTATAATGTAATGTATATTGTTTGTAAAAGTGTTTTTCAATAATATCCATTAATGTACTGTTTGAATTAATGACAAAAAAATAATATGTATGTAGATCTGACAACGTAAGTGTAGGTTTTAGACCTCCGCAGCCCTTGTCACGGTGGTATGTCTGACATAACCGTGTAGAGCTAACCTACGTTTATGATCCAGTGATTTCGCTGCAAAAGAAAAGACCTAAATAATAATTCTTGAACTAAAAAGTTTCAACAAAGCCAGGTTTATCTCTAGAATATATGACAGTTGCGCTGTTCAGTTTACTATACATTAATGATAGTTTCTTTAACGGCAAATGGTATATATGGAATTACCATCACAGCAGTAACGTGCTAATTACTGCTAACAGTAATTGTAAATATAACATAAACCAAAATGTAACTTTTATTGTATGATGATTAAGTGGACAGGTAATAGAAAATAACCTATGTGTGAAGATTAACAAAAGTTTAAATCATATTAAATGTCGCCATCATCATCATCGATCCATCAGCGGCACCGCTTCACTGTTGTACGCCCGACTCTCAGGGTAATGAGAAGTTAAAACTATCATTTGCAACTCGGGTAAACTGCCAGTTGACAGATTTCACGGGCTTTAAAAGATTATTGAGAAATTTATGCCATGCAGATTGCACCTTGCGATGTTTTTTCTCAGTATTTTATCATTTTAATA
This sequence comes from Apyrrothrix (Melanopyge) sp. n. Burns01, assembly GCA_018237605.1. NCBI lineage: Eukaryota > Metazoa > Arthropoda > Insecta > Lepidoptera > Hesperiidae > Apyrrothrix > Apyrrothrix (Melanopyge) sp. n. Burns01. Next base: position 12,992 of record DVPD01000033.1, read on the forward strand.
ATATATTGAAATTGACTGCCTCGGTAGTCATGTTAGTGACTGCCTCATTGGTCGTGTTGATAGCAAAAGCGACTGCCGATCGAGAGGTCCTGGGTTCAAATCCGGGTGCCCGGTGTATGGCAATAGACACACCATCATTTCCAAACTGGGACGTAAACGTAACTAGTGAAACATGGGAATATACTACACAGCTCTGCCTACTTCTTCGGTGATTACAGAATCGTGATATTACGTTTAATAATATATTAGAATACCATTTGCCCGTGATTACACCTAGTGAAGATGCACTCTGAGATGGTCCACGCATGCCGACAAAAAGTTTCTTTTACTTACCTTAGCCATGAAAAGTAAGGATATTTGTCGGGACATAAATACGCCGGTAAAACATTCTCCATTCTTAAGCCGCAAGGACATGAAACGTGGAACCAAACGATGTCATTCTAACGAATGGGAAATTTACTAGATAAAGGCAATTGATACCTACTTTAATAGTAAGTATCATTGAATTTAAAAAGTTTGGCAAATCAAAAAATCATTGTTAGGATTTTTTGAACCCCGCAGTGAGAATCATTAAAATTATCTTCGTCTTTATGAAACTACTAAATAACTCACATCTTAGTAAATTTTCTCCGTGAACACTTTTGCATTAATTACTTCCAACTGATCATTTATTAACAGACGTCTATCGCCTTAGTCATTTCAATCTCAATAATTATTTGATGTACCAGAGCTTATACACACACACTTAGTCACATTAATAATAAAACAAGTAATTCATGTAATCGAATGCAGTGGCGATTATCCAAAGCGACATGTCGTTTTACGAAATGACGTGACACGAAGACGATTTGGCAAAACGCTACTTATATCGACGAAATAGACTGCACTACGCGATACCCTTTTTGGCAAACGTTAGTGTAGGCAGCGCAAAGATGCACCGAGCGAAAACGGAAGACACCCACCCTTATCTCGCCACGCGACGACTACTTCCATATGGAAATCCTTTGCGCCCAAATGCCAAAATGATATTTTCTAACAACACACATACGCAAACTATCTCCCCACATTAAAACCAAAGACACGAGTAGAACAAAACTAACAATGCACCACCACAAGCACACGGGGCAATTTAAAACAACGCCGCATAAAAGGCGGCCCATAGAAAACAAAGGAGGAAACGAAACATTAAGGATGCGAAGGTGGTGAAAATATGAATATATTACACGGCGATACGAGCCGAGGTAATCACACGCACGCAAGAGAGCGGGCAACGGCTTACAGCGGCGTAAGAATTGTATTCGTGAAACCAATAATTCACGTAGGTACAACTTTAATTTCGGCCCAAAATAAAAGTCTAAATGATAAAATATGATGTATAAAATGTGTGCGCGCGTCTCTACAAAGTGTGCAGAATGGGTAGTAAAACATCGACATAGGTCGTAAAGAATTGGGCGGCGTGCGTGGAAAGTGACGGCGTGCACAGTGGTGGAGGTAGCCGACGGTTGATAACGAGGTCGGGTAATGAAGTGCCACGTTAGGACCTGGCTCGGATCTCCGCTCCAATTTCTCGCTAACTGGACATATTATGTACAAACGCCGCCGGGGCTTCCCCTCCTAGTCATTTGTGTGTCGTTGCGCTACGCGTTTCGCTCCGAGAGAAATCTGGTTACACTGCTCAATGTAACTTCCCGGTTATTTTCGATGCCCCGTAAAAAAGAAAAAACGGTTTCTAAATTCAATGTTGTAAGTAAATTTTCATAAAACGAGGCAAAGGAGAAAGGAAGCCAATATAATTATAACGCTCGAGGTGGTGGAGGCTAGCGTGAAATAGCTTGTTTATAATCTAACCTTTAAAATTTAAAAACGTCTAATATCTAAAGCGTTTCGTAATAATATCCCCGAAGATCTAACGAGTTATGTAAAATACACAGTTCTTGCAAAATACACTAAGAACACTATCGTTCAACTCAAGGAATGCACTGGCCGAATTCTCACGAGTTGCAAATGGTACCCGCACATTCAATTACTAGGTTACTACATTTTCAAAAAATCTAGTTGGCTATACAATAAAAGAGCGCAAATCATCTTCATGTAGCGCCTAGTGTTGTAAAAAGATTAATTAAAGCCGATGACAAAAATATATGGACATATTTTATTTAAAATCTCACTTCTAATGGTGAATGCAATTTTGGTCAAAACTTTTACTTAGCTGCCACGAGCTCGTGCGGTCATTAAACTCTAACGGTACTGTGATCTCAATTCAATATTTGTTGCGACCGGACAAAATAAAAACGCAACAGTTATATCCGATCAATAAATAATACGACTAAGAAAATATTATTAAACTTTTTTTTATAAAGTCACAAATTAAATATTTAATTAAAAACCAAAAAAAAAACAATAAGATTAACAACATTGTAATAATGCCTTTGTTATGCAAAGTGGAGACAGTGAGATGGGCGAGGTGAATGCACGCACGAAGTGTGCCACGCGCCGGAGAAATACTTCGGAGCGGGTACCGTTAGTGGAACGCGGTCAGGCCGGCCGCGGTACCGCTGCTCGTAGCTACAAGTTAGCCCACTTTGTTAATAACTTTTGCTTTACGATGCACCTTCAGTCATTAACACCCAATCTAACACGTTACTATAAACTAGAGGAAGTAACAAGTGTAGAATAATACACAGAGTGTTAAAGCGACGCACTGGCGAAGTAAAGGCAACGCGCCGCGAAGGCAACAACTTCTCCCGGCGTGGTAATCGGAGCGTTTCTAATACCCACGCTTTGACTCGGTTTCACCGCACGCTTCTTGCCTCCGTTCTTATTTATTCGTTTTGCGAAATCGTTTGTAATATGATAACGTTCAGTCGACTACCAAGCGAGCGACTCTTGAGTTCGTTCTCACGAAACTTCACACGTACTTCTTGCAGTCAGTTAGCTATTGAATTCCCCCTATTACAGAACAGCTAGGAGAACGATAAAGGTGTTGGTTTACACAAGTAAGTAAGAGAATAAATCGAAGGTCCGGACGAATATGCTGTTAAAACATGGTTGCGGTTCGCGAAGCGCGCACGCGCTGAAAAGCTAAGTTATGGTAATGAGGGTTTAAAAGCGGACAAATGAATATTTTTCACAATAATTATGTTGGGTGGAACAGGTAAGGCGTGAAGCGCATCGGAGCTCCGCGGCGGGCGCAACAATTTGCATCACAAATGCGGGTGGCGGCCGCGATGCGCCGCTCGCCCTGCGGCGCCGCCGCGGACAATGTCACAATCAACATCGCGTGGACGCTTTTTGGCCACCATGTGATTGCCGATTGTGGTTCACCATAATCGTCACCAAGATTTATTAGACTTGCCAGTCTAGTCCAGCTCGACTATTTCGAATTAAATACGAAATATTTTTAATACATAAAAACAACTCGAGAGTACAGTCCTCGTGATGATATAAATGACGAGTGGCTCACACACCATTCTCTTGTAGACGTTGCGGTCAACTACGAAAATCAGTAAAGCGATCACCAAATAAACCCGCCAAATTAGTTTACATTCACACATCATTATCATCATCATCATAACCAGTCTAAGTCCACTGCTGGACATTCTGTTGCTGCTGCCTCCCTTAAGGAGTTAAGTTTTAACCCTAAATGAATACGCTGGGCATACGGATTGGTGCTCGCAGTATATAAATAATCATCAAATGCATCTTTTCCAAGCGCATACATATATGCGCTTATAAAATATATATATTTTTTATTTAGTTATAGGTTTGCGTTTGGCTGCTATCCCACCTGATAGAAAGCGGGATGCAGCCTAGGGTGTAGCACGCTTGCCTAGAAAGTGCCTATTCACTCTTGTCTTGAATAACTCCAGG
>DVPD01000034.1:0-16858 GCA_018237605.1 Apyrrothrix (Melanopyge) sp. n. Burns01
TTACTATGCATTTCGTCGCAATCATACTTACATTGTCCCTACATATTCTTTATGTAAATTGATATATCTGTCTAAGAAAATTTCTGGACGCACCATTAATATTTGACAAGATACTAGTAGATACTGATAATTGAATTCTGCACTAAAGTGACTGCATAAATGTACAATTACACATTGATCATGACAGAAGACATGAGTTTATTGATGGCAAATAAATTATTATCGTGTTTGGGCATGACAGTGCCCAATCGTCCTATGCGTGATGCATTTAACCACGAGTTACTAAGACAACAGCAGTTCTAAGTGCACCCCTGCTATCTGTACTGTCTGCCCTCGTGCTTTGTTTATAGTAACAGCAAAGCTGAGCTTGACGGCAAAGCTCTGCAACTTACGGGAAAGCTCTGCACGTGCAATAAACTGGCACATTATCTCAATAATTGAAGAAAAATTAGTATTGTATATAAGTGTCAGACCAAAATAGCACGCTTTGAACAAAAATTCAAAAAAGTTGAAGCTATAGTCAATATGATGTTAATTTGAAGCCTTTGAAGTTGCTAGATTGTAAATTTTTTGACATACAATAATGTCTGCCAAAATATTTTTTTTTATAAGAATATATATTTTTTTAATAAAAAAAGTTCTCTGTCCTTTCTAATACCTCTAAGAATATGTTTACAATATTTCCTGTTAATCGGTTCACTAATTATGACGCGAAAGCGTAATAATCAAATTTACATTCACATTTATAACATTAATATGGATGTTCGTCGTATTTACGGTATAATTATTGCATACAGATCAAAACTTACTAATACAGATGAAAACTTTACGAGTACTTCCATGGTAATGCGTAGTGCAAAGCAAGGCTCGCCTGGGTATCCGCAACTTATTCATTAATTCGTTTGTCTCAGTGCTGTCACGATACGCTCCTCCTTCGCTCCGCTGTACGTAATGTTATAGCGTTTTCCGCATGTTACCCACAACGGGCTCGCTGAAAAATCGGCGCCCTAGTGCAAACCATGACAACGCGCTCAGCGAACATCGTTTTAGGTTTGACACGTACAAACACAGGATATTTATATGTTTTCTTACTATTATTGGTTACATGTTTCTAACTGTTATTGGTTATCTTCATGTTGCTACCAAGTTATTTTTGTTTCTAATTTGTAATTTATTTTATATTTACATACTGTAATGTGTTTTTCTCTTCTTGTTCTGATTTAATGTTTCTTGCTGTTTATTTATTTTTATTTCTTCACCATCGTAATCATCAGTCTATGTAAGTCCACTGCTGGACGCAGGTGTCCCCTCAGGGGTTTTTGTCTATAATCCCCACGTCGGACATAGGGGTTTATTTATTGTTTTTGTCTTTTTTACTTGTACTGACATTATAACTGTAGGTGTTGTAGATACTGGAATAAAATCTTCATGTATTCATTCATAATCTATTGGCGAAAAGTTAATAGCATGTCGACTAAAACCACTTTTAAAATGAATAAAACGTAACATCACGCCTGTAATCGCCGAAGAGGTATGCAGGATGGGCGAAATGCCACTGACTCCTTGCAGGAGGGCGCCCCTAAGCCATTGAGATCATTCTGACTGAATTCGGTCCAACATGATCTTTAAAATAAAAGTTGCCAGAAAACGAATTAATTACGATAGCACTTGTAGGTATTCCTTGTAATGATTTAATTAAAAAAACTGTAGCATTGGTTGAGCTTCTGTACATCGAGGGAGGGCGATATTTGTTCAATTTGCCATGGGCTAAAGATAACCTGAAACAAATTCATAATGATTTCAACTGGTTACTGTATAACATTATGAATATATTTTACTAGTCTTTGCCCGCGGCTTCGCTAACGCAGGTGTTGATATTAAATATAGCATATGCTATTGTTAACCGAAAGCATACGTAAATCTAAAATGTCATGTGTATATCTTCTGAACCGACGAAATTTTATACAAAAAAAATAACACATTATTTTTTGTTTATGGAGTCCTAAATCGAAATGTCAGGTGTGAAACCGTACATACAAATTTTTAAACCCTATTTTACCCTCTTAGCTTCGGAATTGCCGAATATCTGTTCGTAGCTTGTCTCGAAGGCATGTCCTCTTCAGCTCCCACTGTCTCAGACATCACGCTTCCGAGGTAAATAAATTTGTGGACCCGCTCCACCGACCCACTGGCATTTTGAAGCGGCGGTTTATTGTTCACACTTTTCACACAGTGTTCAAACGGTGGTTTATTTCCTGTTGAAAGTAACGTAATTCTACTCGTATCTATCCTTGCGCTGCCTGGCGTAATGGCCAGTAATACGCAGACTCCGAGCCCCTATCAGGAATTATAATTTAGAAAAATCCAATAGGACCCCATCCGGGGTTGGACCCAGCACCTCTAGTACGGCAGTCGCGCTTGCAACTAACACGACCAACGAGGCAGTCAATTACAATATAATTACCTAAAAATAGCTTGCGTAATATACACATGGTCTTGCACGCAGACAATCTTATCATAATTTATTACACATAATATATGAATTATTAATTATTCGTATTATGAACGCGAGCAGATGTCAAATAACGTTCAAACTAAGCAAAATCAATACGGGGGTAGACGGGGAACACAGACATTTCTCCCCTTAAGCTTCCAATCTATGAAACCAAATTAATCCAGACCCCCGTAGTGCGTTTCATTTTCGCCACCCTACCCGCCCCTCGTACACTTCAATTAACAACCGCTTTATTGAAGCCTAGGGTTAGCGATCCGATGAAACTGTGAAATATTAAGTTTATTCTCACCTATCTGATAGACTTTCTTTCTATATTTTAAATTCACCTGTCTTTCCCAAACTCGGGCTGATATGAGTTAGAAATCTGTATAAGAGTGACGGCATCAGAGTGATTAATGTGGATGATGCACGTCGGGTCTGTGACGATAAAGAAATTTGATATAGGATGATGATATAATTATAATAGTAATAATAATAATAATTATTATTATATAATAAGATTTAAAGAAGATGTTTTGTATGAAAGAGAGTATTGGTGAAAAAATGAGAAAGGGCATGCTTCGATGGTTCGGACATGCTGAGAGAATACCTGATAAAAAGAATGGCGAAGCAGATATACAATGCGAATGTTGACGGACGCAGGTGCCGAAGAAGGCCAAGACTCACCTATCTTGACCAAATAAGCCTGGTACTGGCTGATGGGGGGGTCAGAAGTCTCCGAAACTGGCGTGTAAGTATGAAGAGAGTGATGAATATAGAAGAAGCGCGGCAGATCTGTAAGGATAGATATATTTGGCATTCGGTACTCTCTGCCTACCCAGTAAGGGAACTGGCGTGAAGATATGTATGTATGTATGTGTTATTATTATTTTATCAACACAAGTTTCTATTAGGTATATTAATCTGCTATTCGTCGGGTTGGAAAATATTTTAATTCCAGTACTACATTCCGAGGCATTATAAGTACATACTGTCTCAGGCGCTTAATGTCTTTTAAACACAGCGTCCCGTTCTGGCAGCAAGATATGAAACTAAACATTTTTCTCTTTTATTTGTTTACTACCTATAGCAAAACACTTTTTTTGTTATGTGCTTGTAAAACTTATTGCTATAAAGCTGACCACCTAATTGGAATATATTATGTACGTATATTATGTAGAATACTAAATTATGTGTCCACGTTGCTAGATAAAAAAAACTGGTACGTCGAAACTTGCACCAACCCTGATTCCCAATAGGTACATATGTGTGCACACATCTATTACTATAGAAGGGCACCAGCTCCATACACCCGTATAGGCGATCTCTGCGAGAGTAAAATGACACACGACCGCCCGAAACATCACGGACATTCAAGACAGAGGTTGTATTCATTGCACCACGGCGGTCAATTCTTCGTAAAACCACTTTCACGTTTGTTTAGAAATTACTGTAATAAAATGCATTAAATCTGTATCAAATTCATTAAATATTCAGTAATGAATATCATATACCTTGTTAGTCAGTATCAAGTTAATATATCGTATCTTGACGAATATAGGTTTCTATGTACTCATGATTAATACAGTTATACATACATACATATGTAGGTAGTATCATTGGTGGTTCCACGCAAACATTAAAATACTTAACGTAATATCACGCCTACAATCTCTGAAGAGGTAGGTAGACGAGTGTAGTACATTCCGACGTTTCTCCGGTTACGTTTACTTCCCATTATGGAATAGTGAGTGGTGGTGACTCTATTGCCATACACCGCAAACAAATCTAAGCTCCAAGCTACTACTAGAAATTTCAACCATGAAATCTAAGTTAGAAAAATCCGACAGTACCCGAATAGGGAATTGAATCCAGGACTTCTCAATCAGTAGTCGCGTTCGCAACCACTGGACTAACGAGGCAGTCAAATAATGTACAATTTTACTTTTGAAAATACTTAACACGTTAACCGCCGTTGACTTTTACGTTTTCTCTTTCGGACTATCAGGAGCACCATTTGGCTTACAGCCTACTGTTCCTCTGTGACTACGAGCCAGAGATGACTTCATACGTCTTTATTGCGCCGCCGGAAAAAAATATAAACAGATCCGGGACCATAGAACGTGACCTACATTATCCTATGGACTGATACAGTTCAGTTGCTTTTTGTTTACACATACGTCATACATAAACAAATATGGTAATTATTGTACGGCATATGGTAATTTTATCGGTGACAACTTGCAGAGAATATATGAATAATATGGCGTTCCTAACGTTTTAACACATTCGAAGTGGCACTAAGTTATCTATATTTTCCACTGCTGCGGTATGTAACGGTACGCGGTATACGATACTTCGTCCTAAAACTGTCGTTGTAGCGGCACTGGGCTTACTGAATCTCGTCACGTTTCTAAAACAGAAATTATTTTCCTGGCCAAAAAATAATTATAATGAACAATAATGAATTGATTGGTAACGAATTGATCAATTGAAAAAGGGAGTTTCGCTCACAATTTTAGCGATGGCAATAAAACTATGGATAAGTAGAATTTAGTTACATCTTGATAATAGTCAATAAAACTTAGGAATGTTTATTGTTTATGAATTATGGATGTTTTTCGTTGAAGCAGCTCAAGCAGATATATTTTTATTCAGTAAGCTTCTTTTTACCTCTATTCAGCGTGGCAACTTGTTAAATATTTTTGTTATTTTTCATAACATCCGACACATCTTCTCTTCTTCAAACACTTTTCCAGATGGTGTTTATTCAATTTTGGTATGGGTTCTGAAAACAAATTAAAAATAGTGTTCAATCTGATTTTCCACCGACGTTATCATGATAGATGACGTTGACATTAGGTATGTTAACTATAGGCCTAAATTGCACATCTATGTATATAGTCAAAATAAACTGTATAAGTAACAGTGATAGCCTAGTGGTATGAAATTCAGCTTCTCACTCCGGGAGACCGGGTTCAAATACAGTGCGCGCACCTCTTTACAAAATGTGTTTTAAGATTAAATACCACTTGTTATAACGGTGAAGGAAAACATCGTAAGAAATCCTGCACACCTTAGAGCTCATAAAAAAAATATTTTCTATAGCGTGTGAAGTCTGTCAACCCGCACATGACCAGCATGGTCGACTATGATCTTAACCCTCTCATTCTGAGAGATTCTGAGAGACGTGTTTAGCAGTGTAACGATATAAAGAAAAAAAACCGTTTCACTGCTATCCGTCCTGATGAAAAGCAGGATGCAGCCTAGGATGTAGCACGCTTGCCTGGGCAGTGTTGTCACTGTTGTCTTGAATAACTCCATGTTGCATGAATTAGGAAAAATAGATAATGAACTGGCTAACTCTGTATCAGGTAAATAAAGAGGAGAGACAGAACTTAATAATGAGGAAATTGAATTTAGCAATTTTACTTATTTACATAGCAACGCCTGAATTAATAAACTCTAACATCATAGTCTATGCTTATATTTATGTATACTTTGTTACCATCGTGTCCCGTTGTCTGCGATATGATTTGTATCTCATAGCAACCCGGAATCGATTTTGTATTAAAAGCGCGGTGCGAATAGACAAACATGATGCTTTGTCCCTTTCGTTTCTAGTCTGAAGAGCCTTGCTTGTTTTTATTTGTTATGGGAGAAATTTGATATTGGTTGGTTTTGGTTCGATTCGTCTCTTGCTGCGGCACTGACTGCGAGATAAATAATTGTCAGGTCAGGTAGGGACATCCTACACTGCGCCTATTGCGGCACTGTGTGGGGATTATGGGCCTCGAGGACACCCTCTTTACCCGAGCAGTCTCTTGGGGATCACTGCCCCAAGGTGATGAAGCCACCCCGCCTGTAGGCGGCGGTCGCTATTTACTAAATGTAGTTGAACATGGTTTCAAATGTGATATTACCATCATGTGATAATTTTTAGACCATAACCGAAGTTCGATACTTAGGTTTTCACCTGATACTGCACTTCCGCCGAACTATTCGAATTAATTAGTAGTTACTCTGGTGACTGATGTATATTCATTGGAAAAGCTTCTACAGAACTTCAAGGAAACCATTAAGTGGCATGGAAACGTTAATAAAAATTCTTAATAAGTTGTGTATGTCTGCAGTTACCTACCAGTCGGTGATCGCCGGGCTGCAGAAGTCGCAGAACATCGGCAAGCCGCTGTTTTCGTGCAAGATCTACAAATTCAACCGCTACAACAAGATGGCGGAAAGATGTCTCCTGGTCACGGAATCGGCGTTATATAAGCTAGATGCGAACACTTTCAAACCTTTGAAAAAACCAACGCCTATTACCGAGGTGTGTTAATGTTATATTACTCACTAAATTAATGATACAAAATTATGTCAATACGAGGTAAAAACGTAGATATCACAGACGGCCCTTGCTAATACTCTTGACTGTTTCTATTGTACATTCAGGTGGGAGCAGTCCGAGTCATGAGCTCAGATGCCCAGTTGGTGGTGATCAGTATCCCGTCGGCAAAGAACGATCTGGTCATCGGGCTCGTGCCGCCGAAGCCGGAGCCCAGCACGGCCTACCCGGACCTGGTCGGGGAACTCGTAGGAGTCATGGCTAATAGGTATCACATGTGAGTATCTATTTTCGTATTATTTTCTGGTCTCTATTCTGGTATGACTGCCTCGTTGGTCGTGTTACTTGCAAGCGCAGTTGCTGTTCGAGAGGTCCTGGGTTCAAATGCCGGGGCGGGTACTATTAGATTTTTGTAACTTAGATTTTGTAGTAGAGACTCGAAGATTGATTAGTACCTGGTGTATGACAATAGACTACACCATGTTTTTAACACCCCTTTGGTTTCTTAATGTTCTAAAAACCTTGGCATAATATAAAACTATGTTTTGGATTATTATCTTTCGAAAAAAAAACGATTTTCAATTAATCTTAAACCAGGCGGAACGGCATTTTGCTTATATTGCTTCTTTTTATGGTCCCTTCGACTCGTACCAAATCTCCGGTTCAATGGCTCTAGAAGCATCCCCAGATCATAATGGAATCACCAACATGCTAGACTGCTGGCACCACATGGTCTGGACGCATCTTGTTCTCGCAGCTTTTACGTCTACTACGGCGCTTCAAAATTTGGATTCATCTGTCCAAAGAACTTTTTAAAGTTTTCTTCAGTTATGATAACCAGACGGTTCATAAGTTAGATACATTAATATTATACATACGTAGATATTTTTTACATCCAGATACAGAACAGTTAGTTATGCTCATTACATAAATATTCGTGCCGGGTGCGAACCGAACCCACGGCTCCGAGTGCGTTAAGCGCTGGACTGACGGGCACGGCAGTAATCGGAATCGAAATAGACAAAGCAGCTTGATTTGTTAACGAAAGCATGTAGCGAGAGGTTGATTTGGTGTTGGAGAGTGACAGAGCGTGTGCGCGTGCGCAGGCTGGCGGGCGCCGAGCTGGCCGTGGAGGTGGAGAGCGGCGCCACGACGCGCTGCACGCTGGGCGGCAAGGCGCGCGCTCTGCAGCTGCCGGCCGGCGCCGCGCGCGCGCCGCCCGCCGCGCCTTTCACGCACGCGCACGACGTCATCACCTACCACCCCGCCTCCGCGCGCGCCTAGCGCCCCCGCCGCCCCGCACCCGCCCGCCAGCGGTACACAATTAAATATCAATAACACCAATACATATAATTCTTCACTATACATCTCTATGTACTTAAGAATGTTTAACGAAACCTATATTTATTTTTTAACTCGACAAGTGAGCATTGAAAATGTGTTTAATTCGATCAGTTTACTAATGTGTTAGACTTTTAGGTGAGATTCGGTCAAAATTTTATATCTAACACAGTTCTTAAAAATGAACATCAGTATGATTATATTTAATAATTGCATGTGTTGTTCTCACATTATATACCAGGCAGTGCCTTTATTGAACGTTATTAATTTTTATATAATGTATAAAATCAAATTGAAGAGTGCATTTCTATAATACATTATAAATATTTACGTCCTACATGCAGAACAAGGATGTATGAAATATCTGAAATAAATTTTACAACTATTACAATTTTAGTCTTCATAAAATGAAATTGTGCTACAAGTGACATTTTTAAATAAAAAATCGACTCGGTCCACTGACTCGTGTACCAGATGCGTTACGGACGTAAAAACCATGGAGGTGTACTGAGACCAGTAGAATATAGAAATGATATGTTTAAGAGTATTGTTAAGTTTGATCTTGTGGTTTTATAGAAAACTCTAGACCAACCAACATACATACCACGTACGTGTGTAGCTAATGGCCTGAAGCAAAAGCTTCGTTTCCACAGTCCCATATCAAACGTAGACTGACATCACAAGTGTTTTGGCTCGTTGTAAATATTATATAATATTTTGTAATGGTACTGCTCCACCGGGGGACACGTTGAAAATAGCGTTAATCATGATATATTATCTGAAGTTTTAAAGAAATGGCCTTTTTTGATAAGGGTTCAATGATTCTAATTTTGTAGCATATCCCACACCGCACAGTCGTCTCATCGCGTCACGCCGACGTTGCAGCAGTACCATTATGTCACATAGTTAAAAGTACCTTATTAATTTATTCATCGGAAGTGATAACGCTAGTTATTAAACGGTAACATTAAGATTTTTATTTTGTTATTATATTTTTAATGATTATGTAATTTAATGGATTTAGTTGATAACAAAAAAGAATGTGAATTTTGCTATTTTTGGATTATTTTTCATTTTAACACTCGATGAAATTCAGTGGATTACTAAGTGTTTGTTTGTTTTGTTTAAAACAATGAAATAATACGTATGTAAAAATGAGTTAAGGGCGTGTCGTTCCATAATATAACATTTTGACTAATTTGTAAACTTACCTCAGATAGGAAAGGACTTTGAAAAATTCAGTAAATACAGCGTACACTGATTTTCTTGTGTTTATGTGCAAAAACTAAATAGTACTTATTTAATAAAATAACGTACAAGTGTTTTTGTAGCTTGAAAAGAAATTATAGCTAATTATATTAAGAAAAAATAATATTTATTATAAAGCACAGAACACAGTGTTGTATTCAAACAGAAATTATTTAAAAAATGTTCATCTTCGGGCACACAGACAAAAATTATATATACTTGCATATTTAGATATATGTTGAGCTATATATATACGTATCGCTCACTGCTCGTGTAAAACTTGCGAAAATATCAATATAACGTTATATTTATATTTATTATTGTTCATATAACTTGGTATTTATTGTGCATTTATATTTCAGTTTTATGAAAGATGTCTTAAACGTGTATCGTTCTCGTTTAAATCGTGCACCCGAAGATTTAAGCATTAAAATATACTTGTAGACAGTAGAACAACGAATTGGTTTTAACATTTGTTCGGAACACGGGCATGTTTTTTTGTATATAGTTGTTACAACGTTGAGTGATACAGTGCCTTTACGTGGTGCCATGAAATTTGTCTTGTATTATTATTATTATTAAACGCAATATTTTAACTTGGCAGTTTTTATTTACTCTTCATACAAAGCATGAAACCGTGCAGTCAAATTGGAGGTAGTTTCCTAATTCATACTTACATCAGTTTATAATCATACGTAGTGCTAATTCGTGACCACGTCCACTTCGGAAATGCAGCTAAGGAATGATTTATTACTATTGTACTTATGCACTGGATGGACTTATTACATTTTAATATCATAAATAATGTCTTACGTACATGTACTGAAATGTTCATACAGTGTTATAATGTTGTACAGCTGTAGTTGCTACTGAATAACAGGAGAAATTGACACTTGGACATTGTTTCAAGAGTTGTTGTGCGAACAAAACTTATGCTGAGATCGACCCATCAAATATACTAATTTAGTTTTAGGTGAAATAATATGCTTTGATTTACATAAAAACTGGCCACTTACTTCTATATTTCACCGAACTACCGTGACGGAGTTAACATCACGAGCGTAGGTGCTCAATAATTCGGTTTTTCTGATTGACCCGTATCCAGATCCTTGCAGTTCAAATGTTTGCATAGGTGTCCTTATGAGTCTGTTTAAGGCACTTGCGATAAAGAGCACAGGGAAGAAGCTTTATTAGCTTATGTTAGAACATCTGCGCAACTGTAATATCATTTTTTTTCGTTAAACTTAGCAAACAGACAGACGGGCCACCTGATCGTAAGTGGTCACCGTCCGCTAAGGACATGTGCAACACCAGAGGCGTTGCTGATGCTTTGGCGACTTCGAAGGAATTTTTTTTACGTCCTTCTTGAAAGACATGATTTCATATAAGTATATAATTTTAATGAATTAATAGTAATAATTGACTGCCTTGTTGGTCGTGTTGGTTGCAAACACGACTGCCGATCGGGAGGTTCAATCCCGGGACGAGTACTATTGAGTTTTTCTAAAAAATATAATATCTAGTAGTGGCTCGGAGTCTGGACTAGTACCCGGTGTATGGCAATAGACTCACCTGCTATTCCACATTGGGCTACCACTTCCACGAAATAAATCCCCGAAGAGGTAGGCACTCCTGTGCCTACCTCTTCGGGGATTACAGGCGTCATGTTACGTTTTTTGTCTATTACATATTTAAAGATAATCTTGCTGGAGGAGTAAACTCTAGTCTTGCGTCAAGCTGACACACACATTTTTTTTATTTATTTACTTCTGCTGCCAGTATGCGACGAACTCTGTCGGCAAAATTAGGACTTGATATAGCTAGTTCTTACAAGGTTTCTGAATGAAGAAAAATTATAAGAGGCTTAACATATCGAATCTGTCACACTGCTCATAATAGAACACATGTATTGTTCTTTGATTTCTTACGCATTTGGTGTCACGGAGGTGGCTCCACGGAGAACCTTGGACTTACGATCTACCTTCGAGCCGTCTTAATAATTCATATATCATTTTTTTCTCAATTAGGTAAATATTCAAAGTATATCTGATCGTATAAAGATCGTATATACACCGCGTTATCTCGACGTCTTGGCTGTTGGATTGTTTTGTATATATAATTTATTTTATGCGCATAAATTAAGTAAACCGAATATATATTGTTTACTGGTTTAGAGTCATGGTGACATCACCTGCTCTCTAACATTTAGCCAGCTATTATATTCTTAAGAAAAAGTACGTAACATCGCGCCTGTAATCTTCGAAGAGGTAGTCAGAGGAGTGCTATACACTGCCACGTTTAAAAGTTACGTTTACGCCCCACTATGCAATAGGTGGTGAGTTTATTGCCATATACCGGGCACCAGTCAGATTCCGAGCCACTACTAGAAAATGTAAGTTAGAAAAATCCGATAGTATCCAACGTGGGATTTGAATCCAGGACCGCTATCTGCAGTCGCGCTAGCAACCAACACGACCAACGAGGCAGTCAACAAAAAGTACGATATTTATAATTTCAAAATGACCTTAAAATATATTAAAAGCCCACATTAAATTCATTTTCCAATGTTACCATTACAAGTTTTGCGTATGTTTTGAAATATATTAATAGAGAGTTTTTCATAAAATAAAACTTACCTATTATTTTTCTTCAATATCCGGCATCCATCTAGAGTCAAGCACTAGTCTTTTTACCCTTAAGTCGGCTTTTCCGGCCCTCTCCGCTGATGGCGCCACCGTCGCTATATAGTTTTCTAACTAAATTTGCGCCGGGTGACTATCCGCCATTATTAGCACTCATGATGTACCAGGTAGTCCTTACCTGGATGCCGGATATTGAAGAAAAATAATAGGTAAGTTTTATTTTATGAAAAACTCTCTATTATTGTTTCGTATCAATATCCGGCATCCATCTAGAGTGACGTGTTTGTTATCACCTGGTGCTTTAAAGTAAATACGCTATAATGTGTACGGAAGAAACCCAGATAACCTTGTATGAATGTATTTGATCAGTTATCAAGGTTTACAAGTAAAAATTAGAGAAATTAGGAAAAAGTAATGATTATTGAACTGGATCAAAATAATTAGACAATGACACTGATTTGTTAATAACGGATGAATTCTGAGTAACCAATTCCCTATAGTAATAATTTCGAAAAGTATGCTCTGCTTTCCAATTGCCCGTGGCAAGAATTTGATCTATAGGGAAATTCTCTACAAAATTCAGTGAGGCCACAGCTGACCTTATCGAACCAGGGGTTGCCCCAATGCCAGCCTCCTTTAAAAGAGATCTTATCCAACCACCTATGAGGGTTCTGGATGCAGGCTTTATTTCACCCTTCACTGAAATAAACAAATTATTGATGTTTTGTCTACGATCTGAACTTAAGCTTATTAATTTTCTTATCCAAAAAACTACATTTAGTTTTCTATTAGGGTGTTCTCTAAGCTTCCATCCAGATTGCCTATGCCTCTGGTTATCTGTTTTTGAACCAAATACGGGCCAAAATACCATGACAGAATCTTCAGAGCTTTGGGCATCAATTCTTAATAATGTGAGGTCGTGCACTCTGCGACCTGAAGCTAATAATAGAAGGGCTGCTGTGTGCCTTGACACGTGAAAGATATTATCTTCATTAATATTATAATTACTCATATATTGTAAGAGATGTTCTGGATTCCATATAGGCGTCTTAGTAGGTCTGACCCTGGCGGTTGATATGGCCTTCAATACGTGTTTTATAAAAAAGTTCGATGATAAATTAATATTTGAGGATAAATGTGTAAATGTTGCAATTACTGACTTGTAAACTAGAATTGTTCTATAAGATAGACCAATGCCACAATGTAAATGAGCCAAATAACGCGCTACTTAATCTGGGCTAGGATATTTACAGTCAATAGAAAAAGATTTACACCAACGAGTCCACCTTACCCATGCTGGTCAATAAGTCTTTAACGTAGAGCTTTTAAAGCTTGTCATAAGAAGCTGTTGCTCATCTTCAGTCCATGTAGATATCAAGTCCTGCCACTCAAAATCAGCCAAGCCTCCAAGTGCAGTTCCAGAACTTGTGGCGAGTGCTGTCCTGTTCTCGTGTCGATAAGGACCCGTGGCAGGTCTGGAATCAAGTAAGGGCGCCGTACTGCTCTCCGGTAAAGGTCTGCTTGCCAGAACACTTTATTCCACTTGCGCGCAATCAGTATGTAAAGTCCCTATGCCTGGTTAAATTGCGCAAGGACTCTGGGAATCAGGTTTGGTGGCGGAAACACCCACGCTAAGTTGTAATGCCACTGGTGACAAAACGCGTTGTAGCTTATGGCCTTCTTGTCCTGAACATCTATTGACACGTAATTGTTCACCACATGTGTTGTTTTCGACGAAAACAAGTCTATTTCCGATTTGCCCCACATTTTGAAAATCAGCTCTGTCGCAATTGCTGTAAGGTACCACTCGGGGCAGGGTTTCCGTCGAGATAGGGCGTCCACTTCTGCATTGAATCTGCCCGGAAAATATTGAGCAGTTAGATGAATGTTGAAGTTGTCCAACAAGGCTATAAGCTTCACGTTTTGCTCGAGAAGTGTCTTGGACTTTGTGCCCCCTTCTTTGTTTATGTATGACACTACCGTCCGATTGTCCGTCTGAAGTAAAATGCGAGCATTCTGCAGATGGTCCTGTTCTCGCAAAATTGCAGCATATACAGCAAACATTTATTTCCTGTTGGCATGCCAAGACATCTGTTTGCTGGTCCAGGACCCCATCATGGTAACCTCTCCCAGTTGTGCGCCCCATCCAATGTCGGAAGCATCTGACGTCAATAGATGGGTCATATGGCCCATGTGGATCGGTACAGAGCCCCCTATGGTTTGATGCCACCACTCCAGATCTTTTTGTACTGGTTGAGGAATCTTTATCCGACGGTATTTGTGGTCTTTTGACAACTGTCTGCTGTAGTATTGCAGCGTGCGACAGTGAAGACGGCCTCTTCTGGTCACGAAAGTTGCGAAGTTGAGTCGCCCCATTAGGCTTTGGTATTGTTTGAGGGACCACTTCGGTTTCTCGAGTTGCTGCTGAAGCACCCTGCGTAGCGTTAGGCACTTTGACTCCGACAGAGACATTGCGTTGCGTTTTGTGTCCCATGTTATGCCTAGAAACTCTAGGCATTGTGTCGGAGTCACAACAGACTTCTCGAAATTTACGGTCCAACCTAGCAACTGCATTATCTTCACCGTGAAAGCTATGTCGTCTTGTAATTGGTGTTTTGAATTGCTTGCAAGAAGAAAATCGTCTAAATAGACTACACATCTGATGCCATGACTCCTGAGGAACTCTGCTACCCAGTTCGTGATCGATGCGAATGTCCTGGGCGCCGACGAAAGTCCGAACGGCAAGCATGTCATCTGAAGTAATTGGTGCTGGCCCGGCTCGTGGTGATAATTTACCCTCAGGAATCTGCGATGTTGCTGAGCAATAGGAAAATGGAAGTAAGCTTGGCTCAGATCCAATTTCGCCATCCAATCCTGTTCTTGTAAAAATCTCGGTACTCGAAAATGATTGAATAGTTGAAACGGCTTTATGGCACTCCCGGGAAGATTCGAACCACCGCTTCCTAGACAAAGTACTAGACAAGGTCTCGGTGTGCTGCTGACCTTCAATCGCCGGGGCGAATGTAGCCGTCGCTCTGACGAGAGTAACGTGTCGGTCGACGCCGACGCGAACGTCGGACGCCGAATGACTCGGTCGACGCCGACGCGAACGTCGGACGCCGAATGACTTAAGAAGAATGTCGATAGGTAGCTGGGATCTGGTGGCGCTTTCTCCAGTATTCCCAATTCTATCATTTCTATAGACATATCGCGGGTAGTTTGGTTCTGTAACATTTCATGAACGCAGCATTCGGAGGAACCAGAGGTGGCTTTAGAATAAACGGGATGCGCGCTCCCTGTAACAGCTTGCATATTTGCTTTGGAGCCCCCAGATTGCTCCAAACAGGATGATATTGCTGTAGACAACCACCCTGAAATGCTTGATAGTCATTCGCGACGCTTATTTTTGTTAAAAACTGCGCGCGATTGCGACTTCTTTGATTTATTTTGTCTCTGCGTATTATTACTTGATTTGACCCGATTATGTTGTGAGAGGCGTGATGAAGATGTAATCTTATTTCGCTTTGTAATTGACGCGTTCTGACGAAAAAATGTTTCATCCGGTTGTTTACTGGTAGAGGGTTTCTGATTTTGGTAAAACGTATCCCTGTTTCGCGATTGTGACGATAACTCTACCGGCGCACATAATTTTTCTACACCCCCAACTTTTTGAAGGTATATTTGTATTAAATCATCTTTAAAAAGATGTTCTGAACTAGGAGGTATTTTCTGTAAAATGTCACGATGATACTCTTGCGGTATATTTTGAAGCAAGTCATATCGGCGTAAGCTAACACATTCTGCTCGTCTACCGCACACCATTTGCAATAAATCCTCAGTGACCCTACTATACGCACATTCTTTTGAAAATAACGACTGCATTTTATCAAAAAGCGAATTAGGATTCAAAATAGTAGTAGTTTCACTTGACCAATTGATTAAACTTTGTAAGGCATCGCGTAATTATTATTTTTGCATTAATAACGCATTAGGTATGCTAGCAAAGGAACGTTCTAAAAAATACGTACGAGGGTCCTTTTGTAACATCCGTGATTCATAACGCTTTAACTCATCGTTAATTTTAAGCTCGACAAAACCGGGGGTAGTTGAATACTTCTTCTGGGCATCCGCAAAACGAACGGAATTCCAATCATCACCATTAAAACTTTGCCATTCAATTAATTTCTTAAGATAATTCTCATTAAAATGTCGAGCTGGTTGTTTTGAGTCACTCCTGACGCCCGATGTAAATTCAAATCATTAGAAAATGTATTTGATGTATTTTCTGAATTCGTAGATAAATGTATTGTCTCAGCTCCCCTTGAATTTACTGCACAATTAGTCAAAAGAGACGTTAAAAATGCTACTTGTTGCGACAAGAATTCAAATTGGTCATGACTCACGGTTTGATGACCCTTCTTTATTTTCGGCGGCACCAGATCGCTGCTGGAACTGCTACCACTCGTCCTGCTGTCGCTGGTACATGGAGAACTACCTCGCTTTCGAGAGCGCGAATGCTCATTATCACACACTGCTTCTACATTATCGTTCTCCATTATTAACGGAGAGGGCAAAAATAATTACACAAACTATACTTAGCACTTAGAAATGTGTAACTATAATGTTAATTATAATTTTTAAACAATTATGTAAAAGAAAACTGTTTTCGCGTAGTATATCACAAAACCAACTTATCGGCGCGAAAACTAACGCTATAATGGCGGATAGTCACCCGGCGCAAATTTAGTTAGAAAACTATATAGCGACGGTGGCGCCATCAGCGGAGAGGGC
>DVPD01000035.1:0-16825 GCA_018237605.1 Apyrrothrix (Melanopyge) sp. n. Burns01
GGAAAAATGTATTGACGGACAGTGCAAAAACCCATGTGAATTAGAAAAGGCATGTGGGTTGAATGCAATGTGTAAATCGGAAAATCACGTAGTAATATGTAGTTGTCCCTATAGCTTCACTGGCAATCAGGACGTAGAGTGTGTTAGAGGTGAGTAGTTATGACAACATTTTCGTGGTTACCGATAATCTCCGATACCCATATCTCCGTTGATATCTATAAACTCTTACATTTACAGTGCCACGATTATGCGGTGTTGCTGGAGAATGTGAAGATGGGCTTACTTGTCAGGATTCTATGTGCGTACCGCGATGCACTGCTGATGAAGAATGCTCATCTAATGAGAGATGCTCAAAAGGAGCTTGCTTATGTATGTATTTTATATCGGTATTAAATTTACAATTTATGAATCGCTCATTTTGTCTCCAATTTCAATAATTTTCTTTGTTTATTAAAGTGACATGCAGAGTGGACAACGACTGCTTCCTTGGACACATATGTTTATCAAATAGTTGTCAGTATGGATGCAGACAGGATGACGATTGTGGACCGAATGAATTCTGCAAAAACAACTATTGTCAGAATCCTTGCGCCGCCGATATCAGCCCTTGCGGTCCAAATGCTATGTGCACTGTCGTGGGCCGGAAAGCTTTATGCTCGTGTGCGGATAGCCTGATACCAAACCCAACACCGAACGTCGGTTGCGTTCGTGCACCTGCTCTTTCTTGTCGCATGCATTCAGATTGTTCTAATGGGTGGAGATGCGAGGACGATCGTTGTAGACCTGCATGTGGAAACGAGGGCACACAGTGCTTGCAGGGCGAACGATGCGATTCAGGAGTGTGCCGGTACGCTTGCACTTCAGACGACCACTGCTCCGACGAGGAAATATGTGACGGAAGAGTATGTGTCACAGGATGCAGATCGAATTCTCACTGCCCTAGCCAGTTTTCATGTATATCTGGACAGTGTATTGATCCATGCACGAAAACTGCTGCTTGTGGTGCTAATGCTTTGTGCTCTACAAAAGATCACCAGCCTGTATGTACGTGCCCTAAAAATCTTGTTGGTGATCCAAAATCAGCATGCAGAAGGATAACATCTCCGTGTGACGCCAATAAAAGTTGTCCGGAAGGTTTTACTTGTTATGGCGACTCGTGCTATCCATCCTGTCGAAGGTATTTAAGAACTAATTGCATATCTAAAACTATGTGAGGCTGTTAGTATACCTTTCAATATTGATATTCCTTTGTTTTAGTGATGGTGTATGCTTATTTAATGAAAAGTGCATTCGTGGAATATGCAGAGTTGTGTGTAACAGCGATGACACGTGTAACGAAGGGCATATATGCGAAAACAGAATATGCAAGCAAGGCTGCCGCGATGATAATGCGTGCGACAGTAATCAGGCTTGTTTAAATGGACAATGTAAAGGTAAAAATGATTTCAACTTTCATATGTAAATGGAGTAACAGTTTAAGTAAGCTTTGTACTTTATTTACTTATATCTGTACAGATCCCTGCAAGGATGGTTCGAGTTGCGGTATCTGCTCGGAGTGCACTGTACTCAATCACCGCGCCCAGTGCAGTTGTTCCAATAATTATACTGGAAACCCGCTTGTGGAATGTAAGAAAAAGCACATGCAGTGCGACGGATTCTGCCCATGCGACGAAAGCGGATACTGTATTTCACTTTGCGAGAATAACAGTGATTGTAACTGCGGTGAGAAATGTTTTAATGGGGGCTGTAGAACACTGTGTTCCTCGCGTAATAAATGTCCCGAACGACAAATATGTACACAGGGGAAATGTGTCCCTGGTTGTAATAATAACAGAGATTGCGGCGACAACATGCTCTGCTCTTCGAAATTGTGCAAACCAGCCTGCCGAGAAAATACTTGTGGAAAGAACGCTCTTTGCTTGGCAACACGACATAGGGGAGTTTGCAGCTGTCCTAGCGGTTTCTCTGGGGACGCAACTAAAGAATGCAAGCCTTACGAATGTTTAAAAGATGAGGACTGTACGCCTGATGAGAAATGCAATCCGGAGGGCAAGTGTAAAAACGTTTGTCTCGGTGCATGTGGTATAAACGCTATATGTCGGTCTATAAACAGAAGTCCGCAATGTTCATGTCCTCCAAATTACGTGGGAAAGCCGATGATCGAATGCTCTAAGCCTCCCGCTGGCAGCTGCTTACGTAATCCTTGTGGAATTAACGCTCGATGTCGAGATTTGGATGACGGAAGCTACGAGTGCACTTGTCCGCCAGGATGTGCCGGTAATCCACAACGGCAATGTTTCTGCGGCACGATGACCCCGTGCGCACATAAAGTGTGCGGCACTAATGCCCAATGTCGTATCGGACCAACTGGAGAACCTCACTGCTACTGTCCTCGTAATTATCCCAACGGTGATCCGAATATAGAATGTAAGTCATTAATACATATGTTCTTTTTTAAATATTGGAGATCTTTTTTAGTTATTATAGTTACATGACGCTATTCTGTTTTATTTTATTTACTCTTGTTTTCGCTATAATATTTTTAAATAGAAGATTCTATTAGATAGAAGACGCTATTCTGTTTTATTTTATTTACTCTTGTTTTCGCTATAATATTTTTAAATAGAAGATCCAAGCTTTTAAAAATCTTAAATCATTATAGAATTTTTGTGTGATCTTTTTTAGGTGGTCTAGAACGTAGTGTAGTCGATTGTCGAACAACGGGATGTGGCATAAACGGCGAGTGTTTAAGGGAAGGTGCAGAGTTTGTGTGCCGTTGTATTCCTGGCACAGAAGGACAGGCAGATATAGAGTGTCACACCAGTAAGTAAAATCTGATTATTTTTATCATTCTGTCTTTTCACATGTAAAAATGCACGAGAAAAGAGCTCACTTACATGATTTCATAATTTATTATCTCATTAAAAAAGTTACGATAAAATGACAATAAATCTGTTTTTATTACAAATATATTATTTTATTACATGTCACATAAAAATATCACTACTTGTATATACATTGTAAAGCAATGTACAGTAACTGATTACATTAACGTACGTAAATGGCAAAGGATCCTTTTGTCAGTCAAATTGTAAAAGGGAAGTAGAAATTCACGATTTTAACATATTGCATAAGAGTACAAAAATGTTATCCCTTTAATAATAATACATGAATAACATCTTTGTGCTTTAAATTATAAATATTGACTTTAGTGGAAGCATTCTCACCGTTCGTGCTTGAATACAGTCAGTAACATTTTGTTCGGCTTCATGTACATATCGCTTGTATTATAATATAACGTTATATATCTCTGGTCATAAACTATCAGTTTCAAAAAGCATGCACTGTCTCGTGAGAAAGTTTCCTCTTGGCGGCTGAAGGTACAGCTCTTTCGACTCTGCTTTCTTCTTTCACATCTTCCTAGGTATCGAATGCACGAGCGACAAAGATTGTCCGGTGGACAAAGCGTGTTTGAGCTTACACTGCGTGGACCCTTGCACGGTGCGCGGCGTGTGCGGCGAGGACGCCCTCTGCGTGTCCGTGATGCATCGCGCGCAATGCTCTTGTCCGCAATGCTACGTGGGGCAACCGAGACTCGCTTGCCGACTCGATCCAACGTGCAAGCCGACAGCTGACGGTAATGTCACATTCACTTGCTCCGACATCAAGCCTTGCCCTTCGAAGCTAGCGTGTGACTTAAGCACGAATCAATGTCGAAACCCTTGTCTCGGCTACCAAAATTGCCGACGAAACCAGAAATGTGAAGTGAGAGATCATAAGCCCGTGTGTGTGTGTCGAAATGGATTTGCACTTAACGAGAAAGGAGAATTGACGTGCGCACCAGAGCATGCAGAATGTACCAGAGACGAGCAATGTTCATCTAATGCGGTCTGCCGTAACTCGAAATGCGTTAATCCTTGTTTGGCTTCAAGAGAACCCATGTGCCCTAAAGGAAAACAATGCGAGGTAGTCGAACATCGCGTCATGTGCGTTTGTGTTGAAGATTGCCATCCGACTGTATCTATATGCTTAAGAGATAATGGCTGTCCACAAAATTTAGCGTGTAAAGATTTTCAATGCAAAGATCCTTGTAAGGGCGCATGCGGAGAAGCGCCATGTTCAGTAGAAGACCATCATCCCGTATGCAAGTTTTGTCCTAGTGGATTTATACATGACGAAAAACATGGCTGCATTAAAGGTAATTTCACCGTTAACAACAAAGTTGAACCTTAGCATATATTAGAATACATAATATTGTCGTCTTAAAAAAGTCTTAATATTTTTCTTCATATTGCAGGAAATGATATTTTCTACTTTATGACTTCATGCGGCTCTCTTCTTGTTTCTCTCTTGTTTCTAGCATGTTCATATATTTTTTTCCACAGTTTGAACCCCTTCTAGAACAGGTAGATTTTATGCATGATATTTTTATATGTGTACAGAACAATTCGTATACATTTAATCATTTTGGTGGCGGCTGCGCTTGGGCCCTTTACTTCTAATGCATTTAACGCTTCGATGTGACATGACAAATGCAACAAAACTGCCACGAGACAGAGTTTGCAACATTTGATCTTAATGCCTTTTTACTGTATTAATTATATTGTCTTCGGTCTGTATGCGCATTTATAAAGTTATGTTTGTGATTATTTTATTATAGCACGATTTGGCAAAAAATACTTAGTTTCGCCTAAATATTTTCAATATAAGTATTTTTATATGTGTATATAAAAAAAAAAACTATTGTAGTAGTGAATTGTATCGAATGCACGGATTGACGAGAATTAGAACCTTTATTGCTTGTACACTTTAACTTTTACTGAAATGAATACTACTAGCATCATGCAACGCATAGCAGTCTGTTGTGAATGTACAAAGTACAATGTTTCTTTTTTCCATGAAATTGAATGTTACAGACATATGAGACTGTTTCAGTGATTTTAATAATTATTTCAAAAGATGTTCGTTTATATCGATACCCGGGCAATAAGCTAATGTGTGCTGTTCGATGGGTCAGCGTTAGAATGCAGCGCGCACGAGCAGTGCGCGGCGGCGCTGGCGTGCGTGGACGGGCGCTGCGCTGACCCGTGCGCACAGGGCGGGCCGTGCGCAGCTGGCCAGTCATGCGCTGTCCTCAACCACCAGCCAGTGTGCTCTAAAGGTTCGTTAGTAAAATACCATTTTTACACACGTTCTAATTGCACTCTTCACCTTTGTTAACTTCGTCCACCTACGTCGACTCTGTTTTTTTTGCTAAAGAAACAATTGAATTTTAATTAAGTCAAAGGACACATTTTCAGAAATGAAATACTACCTTCTTTTACACAATCTCATGTTTATGTTTTTTGTCCCCAGTTTGTCAGTGTCAGACGTCTTCGGATTGCGCACGATATCCACACACCCAGTGTGACGGCTGCGTTTGTGTACACGGTAAGTCTACAATAATTTCTAATTGATTTATGTTAAAGACATAAGACGATGTACATAAAATATGTATGAATTGGTTTTATTTACGCATATATTATATATAGGTCGTCTGTGAGAGTTATAGCTCTTACCTATTTTATTTCTTTCATACTTCTTAATTCCTGACGGGCGAGGAACGTTAGCTATCCTATCGGATATGAAGCTCAACATCAGTCGTAAAAGATGTGATAATTCATTGCCTCTTAATTGGAATTAAGATATTCACTTAATTAATAATCACTACGGCTTTTTTTTATTGATTAGCGTGAATTTATGTCAAATCTAATTAACTTCTTATGTACAAAAATTTTCTCTCTTCCACTTTAGGTGATAAGCCCTCTACTAATTGTGCACATTGTCGGCCTGGAGTACCTTGCGATCCGTTCTCTGGCGCATGCATGGAAAGTAAGTACAACATGCAATTATTTTTGATGCTAGTTAATATTATTTACCTAATAATAAACTTTAACTTAGCTAATGTCATTAAATTACGTACCTGTGTTTATCTAATGAAGATAAACAATGGTATACAATAAGACTATTCTATGTACTTAATGTATTTCCATATTTGAAAACCTGCAGACTCCTACTTTATTGCTAGCAAGTCTGCTCTAATATGTTTGTGAATAGCAAAACTAACTCCAAATAAACTGGTTGTTGCTATATTTTTCAGCGTATAAATTTGTCCGATAAAACGCCACAAAGTACTGGTAAATATTAACTCGGCAGACCCGACGGAATATTTGCGTAGACTTAGTACCAGAGGACCTGTTTCATAATTTCTGTTTTTTCTTCAGTAGCAAGCGTTCTAGACTTTTTGGGACAAGTTTTTGAACTCAATCACTACGTGATGACTATTCCGAAGGTCAAAAACACTACACATTAAATAAACTCGCTTTTAAAATCTTGCATGCACTCTAATCTTCATTATCTTCCTATCTTTTGAACACTTCTCGAGATGTAGCATACGTGATCTATCATCTCTTCTCTTTCACTACTTTTACATTGATATTAATTTTAAGGTTTGACAACAACAAGTTTTATGATATTAATAAATTTCTGCATGTTTTAGATATACGTGTATTCTAATAAAACTATTTCGTAATAGTCGACAACATATTGAATAGTTATAATTTATTAACCATTCTCTTATTATATTCCTATTAACAGATGAAGAACCTAAAAATATTTCACTAACCGAAACATACTCCGACCACATAACGACTAAATCCGCACCACCAACAGGTATTGAGGAAACGACTGAGTATGACACGACTACAACTACATATACAACAGACAGCTATACCACCGTTAATTATAAAGAAAGTACAGTTTATAGCGAAATAGGGAATGTTATAGAGTTATCTACTGTTAATCCGTCTACAAATATACCTAATGTACTTAGTACTGATCAATACAAAGTTGATCAAGAAATCGTAACATCACAAACTTCTATTAGTTCTGATAAGACGCAAGTTATGAAATCTGTTACGAGTACTTCCTTGCCTATTGTGAGTGATAGTACAATTGATAATAAAACATTTTCGCTTAATGTAACTGATAAGAAAATGTTTCAGCCAATAGTAGATTCTTATGAACTCGTACCGAGTAGTAGCACTATTCATTCTGAAAGTACTGTTAAGCCTATGTTAAAACGCACGGAAACAAGTGGTTCACAAAAACAAGTCAATGACAATAAAAGTGTTAAAACCGCTGAAAATCAAAGAAAATTACACAATAACTATACAAAAATACACAAGGAAAAAATGCCTGAAAAGGAAAAAAGTGATAAATCGCACTATTCAAGCACTTCTCGCACCGATACATCATCGAAATATTCTGAAACCTATGCTGATATAGTTACTATATCTAACCTACATGTTACCGAAGAAGAATCACTCAAAACTACATTGAGAGGAAATGTAGAAACAACTGATTTGACACGAGGCGTGGATACAAAAACAACAAAAATAATTGACCTTATTCCAAGCTATTCATATACACAAACCGATGCAAACACAAAAAGAATTACTGAAACGACAGATAACGTTTTTTCTAAAGAATTACAAACTAACACAATAAAACCAACATCAAGCTTTGAGGATGATCTAAAAAGCAGTACATATTCAGATTACACAACAACTTTCGATGCAACTGATAATTACTTGAGTTATGTAACTAAGCCAGGGTACACCAATGGACTGGATTTTACTACGTCTTCTAAAACTAATGCATTTTATGTTACCGAATATCCATCATATACCACAAAAACAACTAAACATTTAATATCGTACACAAGTACTACACCAACAAAATATCCAGAGCAAAAGGAAACTGCACAAGATTTTGACAGAACTACCACAGAATACACAACTACACCCGAAATAATTAATAATTCGGCATATACAGCAACATCAGAAGTAACTGCAGATACTACGCAATATCAAGCTAAATCAACTGAAAATAGTATGCTTAAGCATTACTATAATACAGAAAAGGAAGACATTGTAGGTAGAACCGAAACAACAAAGATACATTACATGACAATATCTGAAACCGTTGATAAATACTTGACGAATAAACCTACCGAACTAGAAATGAACTACAACGCAGCTTCCACCGTTAGCCTCAGTGAAGAAGGAGTAGATTTTGCAAGCGTTACGGATGCAACAAAAATGACTTTTGAGGAAAGTGATTTAAGTGATAAAAAAGTTATAACTGTTGAAACAAAAACAACTGATGGATTGACTTCGGGAGAAGTCGCAAGCACTGCTCATTCAATATACTCAGATGAAAAAGATATTACGAAAGCATTTGAAATGACCAATATAGTAGAAGCGGCTACGTCCGATAAGATTACTACTACCACAGATACCCATTTGGGTAAAGTTACGACGCAGAACATTGAAATAGTTAATTCAGAGACAACAGTTTCTACAACCAAATTATTCGCCACTGACGCATCTATTTATAGTACAAGTTTAACTGGACGTGGAGATGTCTCAGATTATAATGAAGATTTTGTTACTGAAAGGACAACAATTAAAAGATTTGACGAAAATCCCACTGATGTTACTCCACCCACCAATTCCGAGTTATACTCAACAATGCCAGTATATTCAATTACCGAAGAGCTATCATCAAAGTCACAGAATACTGATATACATAATGTACAGCAAGCCGAAACCGGTGACCAAACTCCATTTACTAAAAAACTAAATATTTTAGATGACCAGGACTATAAAACAACTAAAAAATCAATTAACAATGAAATTGGAATTACTGAAGTTAATTCAGATAGAGCAAATGGTACTCACACAGAGGTTACAGAATACAGAGGGATTTCGGAAAAATCTACAGAGTCTTTTAAAAGTGATGAATATAATAATACAAGTACATTAACGTATGATGCGTTTACTGATAATCCTGTTTCTAAACAAACATCAAGCAATGAAGAAACAAAGTATTATGAAATGAAAGAAATAACAAAAGAAAAAGATGTAACTAGCACTGAATTTATTACAACGGAAGCAGGTAGAAGTAACGAAAACCCTTTAACTACAGAAGTCGAGAAGAATATGATAACAACAAGCAGTATTCACGTAGAAAAGACACAGGACACTAAAATATTTGAAGCAACGACGACATCTCCTACAGGCAATGTTTATAATGATACGGAAGCCCATACTTATCTCACTGGTCCCATAGAAAATATAACGTTTATCGCGACTACACAGAGAGACTCTAATTTAGATATTGATGAAAACGTAAATCTCATCAACACATTGAGTATTGAGTACACACGTACAGCAGTAACACCAGATAGTTATTTTGAAAGGACTGTGGATGATATTAGTACAAATGAGGGAAATATTAAAACATCAGTACAAAACGACATCACAGATAGTGGGGTGTTTAATAAGATGACAAGTACAGAATATTCTTCAATATCTGATGTAATAAATAGTCACACAAAGCTTGTTACATCTGCTGATGACGGTGATGCAAGTACAATAAATAATGCTGACGTAACATATACAACTGCGTCATCATCAACTACAGAACCTTCTGAAGTCCGGACGATTACTTATACAGAAGGTCCATCATATAATTGGGAGTCGACTGGAAATATGATTTCAAAAGAAACGTCAAGCATTGAAAATAATGAAAATGAAATGTCCACAAAAGATATTACTACAGAAAGTATCTTACACAAATTAACGTCCAAAGTATCTATCAATTATTTGGATGATACTACAACTACAAGTAGCTCTACCGATTCTACTACAATCTTAACAGACTTAACCAGAGTTTCTTCTAAAAACACTCATGTTGAGAAGGCAGTCTCTTCTTATGATATAAAGTCCGTTACTAATGTAACAGAAAGTTCCACTTCCGAAGAAAATACCGTACAATACAAATCTACAGACCCGGATATATTAACTGTATCAGTAACCGAAATAAATGATGTAATTAAAGACACAAAAGAATCAAACAAAGGAAGTCAAAATAGTTATACAGGAAGTGAAACAACTTCCGAGTATATAAACACGACACCAAAGTATCATGATCACCCTGTCAACATTAATTTGGGAAATTTCGCGACAACGACTTCACAAATTATTTCTTCAACCGAATACGTAGAACAGGGTCAAAGTAGTACAGAATACATAACTAATTTAAATTTAATTTCGCCAAGTTCATTTACTGAAACACTAGAAGCATCTACAGAGAGACGAATCGTAGAACAGACAATACCTATGGTTACAACAGATAATTTACTTGTACTAAAAACTGCAAAATCAGGATCCAATGATAAAATATTTAGTTTGTCAACGACACCTAAAACGGAAGAAAGATTAACAACTGAATCTTTATTCACGGATGCTAACTTTATTAATACCTCCGGTGATACTGTTGAGTTACAAGATGATGCAGTAACCACCGAACACTTTTATTCTTCTTCACAATCGGAAGTGAACACGGGTGCTCCTAACACTAAGTATACTGGAAAAAATGAACATGTAACTACCCAAAATTATAGCGACAACAACGGAATTACTACAGACTCTACATTTATGAAAAGTACTAATGCATTGAATTTATCAAGGAAAAATATAACCATAACTGCAGATGCTGATGTTACAACCGTTTCTTACATAAAGCCTGATACTGGACTAGACGCAACAACATCCTCACAATTTATAAATAAAACGGAAGAAGTAAGTTTCGATGAATCAAGCCCAAGCACATCAGGTGATTTATATACTCATGAAAATAAATACATGTCTACCAAAGGCAATATTTACAATGTATTTAATTCTACATCCGTATATGAGCCATCTGTAACAAGTAGTGATTCAAGCGTTACCACTGGTGACATACACGAAAGAGTAGTAACTGAAACGCTAGTAAAAGAAACGCAGTACGAAACTCCGACGCATAGTACAAGTTCTACTGATAAAAATTATTTAGATTCTACTGTAGACAATTTGTCAACGTCGGGAATCAGCGAGACATACACTAAACTAGATAGCACAACGGCATACCGTTCAACAAGTGTAACCGAAAATACTGATAAACATACAACTTTGACGGAGATCGATTTAGAGCATAGTTTTGTTACATCAGACTCAGTAGTAGATTTTACTGATACAACGACAGGCACCACGTATTTAGTATCAATGGATGCCAAGAAAACATCAAAAAGTTCTCAAATTTATGAGAACTTGTCAAATTTAGTGACTAAAGCAGATACCACGGTCACGGGAATAACACTGACACCACATTATAGTGAAACTTCGTATACAGAAGAGAACATATATGATGCAAAAACGTCAAGCAAAAAAGTTTATGCTGCAACAGATGAGACTTACAAAGATGAGGTTAACACTACTCCAATTTATCTAGATGAGATAAATTTAGCAAACAAATCATTGCAAAATAATATGGTTGAATCTACCACAAATAATATTCAAACTGAACTCACTCACAGCACTTTTATTAATACGCAAAATACCAAAAATGATAACATTATAGGTACACCTTTAAGTACACAAAAAATAACACAAAACGCTGAAATTACATCTAATATTCCAACAACAACAGAAAGCATAGAATACAGTACACTTACAAATGAAATAGTTGAATCTACAACAGAAAACACTATAGCGAAATACACTTACAATACTTTTAATACGAACACTGATAGAATTTCTGAGATAAGTTTAAATACACGAGAAATAACACCTGAGTTTAAGTCAATACCTACTACAGTAAGTACAGTAGTAAATGTAGATAACAGTGCACTCCCAAATAATGCATTTGACATCACGACTGAGAATAATCCAGAACAATTCACTTACAATACTTCTCTTAATGTACAAAGTACTAGTTCTGATAGAATTTCTAACATGAGTGTAGCTACGCAAGAAGTAACACATGATTCTGAATTAACACCTACTATTGCAACCACAGTAAATATACTCGTAGATTACAGTACACTGCCAAAGAAAGTAGTTGAATCTACGACGACTAATATTCCAACAGAAATTGCTTACAATACTTTTACTAAAGAGCAAAGTACTAACACTGATAAAATTTCAGAGAACACTTTAAGTTCACTAGATATGTCGCATAAAACTGAATTACCATCTAATATTGCAACCACCATTGTAGATGACAGTTCAATGCCGAATGAATTAGCTAAAGCTACAACGAAGAATATTCAAGAAGATTTCGTTTACAATATTCATACTCACGAACAAAATGCCAACACGGATAAAATTTCCGAGACGACTTTAAGTACACGAGAGATAATACCCGATTCAAAATTAACACCTCCTACTACAGCAACAATAGAAAGTGAACTTCCAAATGTAGTACTTGATTTGACGACAGAAAATATTCTAGCAGAATTCACTTACAAAACTAATACTCACGAACAAAGTACCAGTAGTGATAAAATTTCCGAGACGACTCTAAGTACACGAGAAATAATACCGGTTTCAAAATTAACACCTAACACTACAGCTACAATAGAAAGTGAACTTCCAAATGAATTACTTGATTCGACGACGGAGAATATTATAGCAGAATTCACTTACAAAACTAATACTCACGAACAAAGTACGAATACCGATAAAATTTCCGAGTTGACTTTAAGTACACGAGAGATAATAGCCGATTCAAAATTAACACCTACTACAACAGCTACAATAGAAAGTGAAACGACAAATAAAGTACTTGATTCAACGATGGAGAATAATTTAGCAAAACTCACGTACAGTGCTCATGAACAAAGTTCTAATACTGATTATATGTCTGAGATAACTTCAACCACACAAGAAATAATACATAGATCGAAATTAACACCCACTGCTGCAACCACAGCAGAAAGTGAATATTACAGTTCACTACCAAATAAAATACTTGAATCTACAACCGAGAATATTCTAGCAGCATTTACTCCCAACACTGTTACAAATTTGCAAAGTACTAACACTGACAAAACCTCTGAGACTACTTTAAGTACACAAGAATTAACCCAAAAAGATGAATCGACACTTGGTATAACAACTATAACAGAAAGTATACAGTACAGTTCGGTCACTGAAAGTAATACAGATGAAACGAACTTAGATGTCTCAACCGTAGTAAGCACAAGAGAAGTACTCGATACGAAAAAAGACGATTATTATGATACTGTACGAAATTATATAGTACCGTTCACCAAACCAATTAAAGTAGAAACAACAACTGTTTTATCAGTTACGGAAAGAAAAATTGTTGAAGAGCAACAGAAGTCGCGCTATCCATCAACTGTGTCTTCTATTTTAAGTACATCATTAGAAAGTTTATCATCTCGTCAAAAAGATGTTGATATATCTGCTTGGACTGATTCTACACCATTTGACATAACTATAACAACGACTGAAACAATAAACTTAAGTACTGATGTAGACATGAATGTGAAGTGTAAAAATGACTATTACTGTCCCACTGACTATACCTGTAACAATGGAGTATGTGAAAATCCATGTGAGGGAATAAGGAACCCATGTACAGTGAACAGTACCTGTAAAGTTGTCAACCATGCTGCTGTTTGTGTGTGTGATGAGGCTGCTGGAAACGTCTGTGTAAGAGGTATGCTCTTAAGAGTTATAATACCTTAATTTTTTTGCACAGTCTGCGAATCGGTTACGTTAAATTAGAAAGTTTAATTTATTATAAGTATTTGATCGTTTTATCGGACAAATGTGTACAGTATAATTGAAATATTAATTACTTGATTGATAATTAATTTATTTGTAAATAAACTAATACTGACTCTTCCATGTAACATACTAATTTTAAATATAACATGTAACATAATAGAATCACCCGGAACACCTAAGGCACCAGAACCTTGTCATTCCGATCGAGACTGTATAGAGACTGAAGCCTGTTTTATGGGATTGTGTCAAAATCCTTGCGAGTTTGACAATGTGTGTGGTGTTGGAGCGAATTGTCATCCAATAAAGCAGAGACCGATGTGCTCATGTCCTGCTGGACACGACGGGGATCCGGCAGTTAAATGCTCGCCCAAAATAAGTAAGCCGTACTTTCAGTATATTGGGTTAATATTTACCTAATAATACCTTGTAAATAAAGTAAAGTGTTTCATATACACTAAGCCTATTAAGCACCTGTAATTTAATAAGCAACTTATTAATATTTTAGCATAAAAAGTGCATTAATAACTGCACCAATGTATTAATTACGGATTAAATGTATATAAGTAATGACGAAGCTAAATGTAAAATTTACACTTGTAAAATATTAATATACTGTAAAATTTACATTTGTTTATATTTTACTCAGTTGGTTGCACTCGAAATGAAGATTGTCACTTGACGGAAGCTTGTATAAATAATGCATGTCAACATCCATGTGCAATACACAATCCGTGCGCACGTAACGCGGTCTGTATAAACACGAATCACGGTTCAGATTGTAGCTGTATCGAAGGATTACAAGGGAACGGCTACGTTGGCTGCGTACCTGGTAAGTTCATTTCTTGCTTACATTAAATATGACATCATCTGTCAATGTACTACTTTCTCTGTTTCATTTTTTTAGTTATAAACACCCAATCTGTATGTCAGTATAACGAAGATTGTCCACCTGAACTACTGTGCGATCGATTAAATCGAGTATGCATCAATCCGTGCTCCATTGATAAATGTGGAGACAATGCAGAATGTATTTCAGCAAACCATGGTATACAGTGTAAATGTTTCGCGGGCTTTACAGGAAATCCTTTCTTAGAATGCTATCAAGGTAGATAAACTGTTATTTGGCTAAAATCTTCAAATACATTTCAACAAATAATAAATATATTCTGTGTAATTTGTAGCCTTGCAATTATACATTTCGGTGTAAATGATAACCAAAACATTATAATTATTTCAGTTCAAGGTTGTCGATCTGATAATGAATGCTTAAATTCTGAAGCGTGTATAAATGGCAAATGTTCATCTCCATGCAATTGTGGTGTTAATGCTATATGCGACGTATTAAATCATCGAGCGTCTTGTAAATGTCTATCTGGTTACACCGGTAATCCAACGCTAGGTTGTGAACCCCCATCCAACCCTTGTGTACCGAATCCATGTGGCATTAATGCACTTTGCGAAAGTGACAACGGCAATCCCATTTGTTATTGTCCTAAAGGATTAACTGGTAATCCCTTTAAGAATTGCAGTAAGTATATTTATAGACTTTATAGAACATGACGAGAAAATGGTTGTATATGTTGTGTCAAAATTTATTTATATTTAATAATCATATCACATTTTTTTCAGTACCGGAGGGTAATGAGTGTGAACCGAATCCGTGTGGTCCTTACACTGGATGCCGAATAATAGAGAATAAACCAGCGTGCTTTTGTTTACCCAATTACGAAGGAAATCCACCTAGACAACCTTGCCGATTACCAAACAACCCATGCAATCCTTCACCTTGTGGACCCAATACTCAGTGTACTATATTATCAAATGGATTTGCAAAATGTACTTGTTTACAAGGCTACGTAGAAAGCCCCAACACTGTCAGAGGCTGTATAGAAACAAGAAATCCATGTGAACCAAATACTTGTGGAGTTGGCGCACGGTGCGACCCAAACAGGGCTCCTGCGTGCTACTGTCCAGAAAACACTATTGGAAACCCATACAAGTCATGCAATCATCAAGCTTATTTGCCTCCAGATGTTCTTTGCCATCCTGGTCCCTGTGGACCCAATGCCGATTGTTACGTGGGAAGTAACAGAGAGATGTGCTTCTGCAAGACTGGATTTATTGGAGATCCTTATACAGGTTGTCAAGTACAAAGAAGTCCTTGTAATCCAAACCCTTGTGGACCACAGGCTACTTGTAATGTTAACTATGAGGGTCGAGCATTATGTACATGCTCTGCAGGCAGTACTGGCGATCCTTATAGTTTGGACGGCTGCCAGTCTCGGGAATGTGAAATAGATGACGAATGCGCGATAAACAGAGCATGCATAGGCTACATGTGCCGCGATCCTTGTCCGGGAGTTTGCGGGCTGAACGCCAAATGTCTCGTAGAATCACATCATCCCGTGTGTATTTGTGAAGATGGTATGATTGGAAATCCTTTGATATGTTGCTTGCCAGCAGAAGACCAGAAATCATTGAAACCTTGCAATAAAGTCCAATGCGGTGTTAACGCAATATGCCAGGACGTAGGAGATAAAGCCCTATGTTCTTGTCTTCCTGACTTTTTCGGAGATCCAACTAAAGAGTGCAAACCTGAATGTCTCATGAACTCGGACTGTCCATCAAACGAGGCGTGTATCAATCGTAAATGTATCGATCCGTGCTCATTTAAAAACGTATGTGGAATCAATGCAGCCTGTTTATGCACGGACCATACTGTCTCATGTTTATGTCCTGATTCCTACATAGGAGATCCACTTATACAATGTATTTACAGACGTAAGTTTTTTATTAATTTATTTTTAAATATGTATGCATACATACATATACTCTTATCTTTGCTATAAGTGCATATGCTTACTGCCATATGTTTATATATGAATATGAACGTGACATGTCAAAGACATTGAGAAGAATACAAAGTATAACGTTTATATGTGAACAGAAGGATTTAGTACTGTTACTTTTTTATTTTTTTTGGGAAACAAACAATAATTAAAAACATTAAAATATTACAACATAAGGTACATAAATCAGCAAAATTTCCACTATAAACTAATACAGACTAAATTTGAAGCCCTAAATTTGAAGGATTAAGCGTTTTACATAGAAAAATTAAAGAAAGTGTTATTCGTTTCTAT
>DVPD01000036.1:0-16810 GCA_018237605.1 Apyrrothrix (Melanopyge) sp. n. Burns01
TTTTTTCATCACCAAAATCGACGAAAGTAAGTATTTTATGGACTGATCTTCGTAGTTTGTACCTTTCAATAAACACAATTTCTTGACTGTTCGTCATAAAACCTATTATTATATACATATTAGAAATAAGGACTAAACTAATGGGTTGTTTTTACAGAAATACTGAGGATGAGACGGATACGACGGGGATAAAACGGATATTTATGTAAGTTTTAATATTTATATAGTATAAGTTAATATTTGTATAGTAAAAATAAAGAGATAGTGCCTCTTAGTCGAATATTCTTCCATTTAGTGAGAATTTTAGGGAATTATTCGTGCCATTAACTATAATTGTGCACATTTATTTTAAACTGTTCGGCCTGCGTACGTAATAAAGCAGATAATGATTTCACTTTTATATAAGACGTGTAGCATTTTATTATTTAAAAAAATATCGTAATTCGGATTACTTTATATAAATATACAAGCTGCCTCTTCTTATCATATTGGTATATTACATTTGAAGTTACAAGAAAAATGTCAAACTCTTAAGAAATGTATTTCGTACTAGTTTATTTTTTCCTCACTATAAATGGCACTGAATTAAGAATGTTCTCATTTTCCTTTAAATTGAACGGAATGCGCGCCAAACTCAATTATTTATTACATAGGTATTAAATAAACATGACGGTAGGTACCGGCGTGAAATACGTAATGCGTTCGAAAGTTTATAAATAAAAATGACGCCAATGTTTATATGTAATTCAATTGCCTCTGTAAAATTAACATTAATATACATTTTTACATGACCATTTTGTTTATAACATCACTGGCACTAGCGCAACAAGCCTTTGCCTGTACCTGCGACAGAAAAATGTAACTGTCAGGTGAAAGAAAATGGCAGAGAAATGGATATAAATGACAGTTCGTTGCAATAATATTTTCTATTCTAGTTTTTATACCTATAAATATATAGGCATACAAATTCCAACAGAAATGCTATGCAAACGTTGAATGTTTACGAAACTAACAATTCATAGAAGCTTCATTACTCAATTATATCTGGCATTTGATTAAATCAAGGCAAAAAAATCTACGGGTTTTAATGAAGATGATCGGTAGCTTGGTTAATGTAACGAGTGCGTATATTTCAAAGCGATGTCAGGTTTCTGAACGGAGCGCGGTTGTGTTCGTCTCGTCCGCAAATAGCCCCACGAAGTAGGTCGCTGTAGCGGCTGCTAGGTGCGCTTTGATCCTGAGAATTTTCTAATAGAGCCAAAACATTACATCACTAGTTATTGTTTTTCTGCACGTTACGGTAAATTACGGACGAATACTGTTTCCAAGAAAATGGCGGCATTTTCTAAATGAGTTAATAACATCATTAAGACGTATCGCGTTGTCGTAAATATTAAACTAGCCTACTTTATTGAATAATCCAATTCCCATGCCCTTTAAACAAGAACTATGTTCCGATATCCTGACCAATTGTTTATTTATTTATTTATCTGTAATTGTTGTTAACAAAGGGCGGACTTAATGACATTGCCATTTTTTTGGCAAGTGAATATGGAGAATTGGGGTATGCACTAAATTCCCTAAACCATTTAATGTTGGTCGGATACATGAAGTCCAATTTAAAATCCGTTCATATTCGATTTCGTGATTATTTGCATACAGTATGAACTCATCCATCGATCAAACCGGGTCACAAACGCTTCGATCAACCGCATTACAATCTAATTCCATGTCATCGCCGTCCGGACTGCGAACAAGGTCGTCTGGATGTGGCTGCAACTCTTCACGGCCTATTTTTTTTCGTTCCAATAATATTATACTCTCGCGCGGTAACCCAGTTACAGTAAGATGGCAATAAGCCGTGACGTAGTCGCTCGGGTTGCCAGAACCGACGTTCAAACTAAGCCGGATGAGATTTACCGCTGAAATTGTTATACAACAGCACTGTGCCAAGAAAGTTCGTGATTTAACTGGGATATTCGTTAACTCTTCAAATATAGCTATTCTAGTATATGGTGAAGGTTACCGCTCTATTCAACTGATTTGGACTAGAGTCAAATAAATATGAAATTGTCTATGACCTGTATTTCATGCACATGTTGTGATTTTAATTGATGTCGCAATCACACTACACATTCAGTCTTATTGTGCGTTGCGTCAGAGATTCTGCGGCTAACTGGCAATGTGATACAACTTTATTGAGATTGATTGTAAGTTTTTATTGGCGGTGACAACAAAACTGCTCTTTATAAACTGATGACAACAACTCTATATATGTCCAGTGTTATATTCCCATGATTTTTTTTTATTTCAGCCAGGGCTCATCATTCTATTTTTAAATTTTCTCTATGGAATCATCTAATTGAAGTATCCAAGCTGTCTGTGAGGTGATGTCCTGAAGCCATTAAATTCGTTAGATGACAACTAAAAACACAATGATAATTTATGACGTGTTTTTGGCTGTTCGTGACATTTTTTCCAGGATTCTCTTTGCACAGCGCAACAGGTAAGTTCCAGGAGATATTCGGTTACTTCCGGTGCTAGTAGTACATTTTTAAAACGCATTACAAATATGTTCCTACCAACTTTGTATAGCGCATCCCACGGCCCGTGTCGTCGTTGGGTGTGGGTGCCCAAATCAAACATCTTTTCCCTAATTCCCGATAACCGAACGCAGCTGCATCGTATATTTATACAGCACAACTCGTTTCACCTACGTTTAATGTCCACGTTAATTGACACAAAGCCCGCATTCCCCGCCTTTATTACACTCGTTTCGATTGAGGCAATCCGACAAGAACTTCAATTATAAAACTCGGATAAAACGGTTTTCTTTTCATTGTAGTTATGTTGTTGGTAGGTTTGCTCGATTTAATATGTGGTTTGCTCCGCTTCTGTTAATTATACCACTGTTAATCGCCATCTTGGTTATGTATGATATCATCATTATGCTTGTGACTACATTAAAAAAGGGTCCAGTTTAACTCGTTGAATGGACGTCAATGTCTAATACTGTTGTTTTAATTATATTATCAATTCTATATACAGGTGTCTACCTTGTTCATACATTATGTGGGTTAAGAAATCGCGATCCTACACACATATATTCTTACGGCTGTTACCTATAGGGCCTACCCCTAAGGATATCCACTAATTACGGTCCTGGAAAACTCTTTCACCCTTTCTACCTTTATCAGTCGTGGTACATGTTCGTCTATTAAAGGCACTTGATCGTTATTATACAAAAACAGTTTTCTATACAAATTTGTAGTTATATTCACTTGTGTTACAATATTTCGATTGCACATATGCGGTGTGTGTGAAATAAAGCGGCCGGCACCATCCGAATAGTGCCCCGTTTGCGGTACCGCACCGCGAGCCCGATACTCGTATTACTTACGTTTATGACTAATGTATACTTGTAGCGATGACAAAAACTTACAATCTAACAAAAGTGTTGTAATTCCACACCGTTACGTGTTTGTTAGCGTGCGTTTTTGTGTAGACGACTCTCGTGTTTATTATTCAAATTTTAAGTGTTACAACCGCTTGCAGTTATAAAGACCGTGGAGGCGGCCGGCGCCTTTGACCGAGCGAGATACCATCTACATCGGACAGGTAGGCTTTTATTGCCGCACATCCCGGGTCCCGACGAACTTCGAGTGTTACTTCTCACACGCGGACGCGTTCCCGTTTCGCTACTTGCGTGCACGATGGGCATTATCCTTTTATCAGTGATTGGTCTAAGTGCACCCACTTTGTGCGTGAAGCGCGGAGATTCATTTGCGAGCGATTCGTTGCGAACGCACAGATGTTGAAAGGTCGCCTATTAAAGCTAATCGCTGGCTTGGCGCCACTCAATAGCTCGCGATGCAAAGCACCACGCATGGGCTATTAAGCTCTAATATCCAATGCATAGTTGGTTGTCACTTTGCATAACGTGATATTTATCGTATACGGATATTCCTATTGATTAATTCTTTATACGTCATATGAATAATTGTTAATTGATATTCGAATTGATAACACAATAGTAATGAATAAAAAAATCACTTCGCGTTCGGATATTCGTACCAACTTTAACTGGCATGAAGAAAAAAAAATGTTAGAACGCTTAGAGGCATTGATTTCAAAAACATGACACTGCTACGAAAGTCGGGTTCAGCGCTTCCAGTACGTGATCGGAAACCAGATCGAATGGAAAACTTGAGTTTTCGATCTGTGAGGCGGTCGCTGCGCGGGCGCAGGCGCCGGCGAGATGACTGCATTCCGCGGCAGTATTTGTCATGTTAACAAAACAGGCGCTCATTATTCTGTTATTTTAACAAGGCATAGCGGCGGAGTGCGCTCGCAGTCGTCCCTTAGACAACAGACACTATGAAGACAGCGTGATCAATCAAGTGTAACATCCACTTGTAAAGAGAGAATTAAATAATACACTGAGAAGTACGTATTACAGAACTGGCCGATACGGTAAGAGTTAAAAACCTTTACAGATTTAATCCTTCACAGAATTACAATCTTAGAGCGTCGGTTGATCTTAATTTAATGACTAATTTTTTAAATTTTTTAATTAAGTCCCTCAGAATTTTTTTTCAATGCAAATATTTTCTGAACTTAATAAATTACACAATTTAAATTATATTTTATGTCACGTGATACCTTATCTGTAAAATTTAATGTAAAATCTTTGATGATTATTTTTCCCTTTTACATCTGCCATATACTTTCACCATTGAAACAGAATTGACTGGCAGTACCAAGTAAAGCCATAAAATTTGCATTTCTTTGCATTATATATCAAAGATATTGAAGGAAAGAGATCTTTAAATAAATAATTTAATACGTTCTTGTAGTGTACACATTTTTGTAAATACTTGAAATAATAAACCTACATTGCAACTTCAATTTAGACATTTGCACACACGCACGAACGCACGCACGCACGAACGCACGCACGCACGCACATACACACATACAAAAGCGCGCGCGCGCGCGCACTCACACGCACACGCACGCATTCTCTCACACGCACACATACACACACACATACATACATACACACAACATCTCACCTGATGCACCAAGAGTGGTATAAATTCAATATAAAATTTATATCATAAAATTCAACACTCCAAAAACTACTATTGAAAATAGGCGACACAAAAAAGTTCAATGTCATTCAGTCATTAAACTTTTTAATGACTACGATATTTGCGTCAAACGTGCTCTAGTTTTTGCTTTAAATAGCTTTTTTTTATAGCAATAAGATCACGTTTGACTATAATCTCGCCTGATGGTAAACGAAAGCCTAGGATGTAGCAAGCTTGTCTAGCCTAATGCTTGTCTTGAAAATTTCAGATTTTTCGAATTGGGAAAAATAGCCGCCGGGAGCGACAAAATTATTCTTGACATAGTTTATTAAAAAACTACGGAAATAAAAAAAATTCTTAACTTATTCTTTAATTATGGCCAGAATTAAAACATACAATTGTTCTATTATAATTCATTAATCTATGTAAATAAAAACATACTTAGCATTTACAGTGTAAGTGTATAATATCCAACTTAAAGTTTCATTACCCATAATGTTTAAAGGATTATATTTGACTTATACGTATGATTAATAGACAGCAGATTAAGTAGACTTGCTTGCCATAGACAAGAATATCTGTTACACTGGACCTTGCGGGTATCGTTGGCTTTCGATGGCCGACGCCCACTCGAGTTTTTGGAATTCTTAGCCCCCTCCGCCGGGGGTCCGTTCATTCATAACGCGGCGTGATGTCCTCCCCCCCTCACCCCCTCTCCAGTCGTTGGCCAACGTTCGCCTCTATTAGGCTCAAGTTACACTGGGTAACTCTATAAGGTTTGATTCACACATTGTGTTCATCGTTAGTACTAACAAGTTCGTAATCGATCAATTGTAAAATCGAACACAATTGTTAAGCGGTAATTTTTTTTTTGTAAATTTTTTGTTTATGTAAAATTTACAATTGTATGTATGTATTTTGTCTCAATCAGCAAATAAATTAAGATTTTAGCCGTACTAGAATCTTAATTTGATTAAAATAAAATTCTACATACGTGTTATATTTACGTATGTAGTTCGTCAGTTATCTGGTTACCGTAGCACAGGCACTGCGTCGTTTATGGTCAGAAGGCCGTGTGTAATATACTAAGGTAGTTAAAAAAACTTACGGTTATGTTTAATTATTAAAAGGTAACACTTTTGAATGATTTCTATGAAGATATTTGGGTATACAATTCATAAATATCATTTGTATAAATTAATTTCAGATTCGTAACATTAGAAGAAAAATATGGGATGTTTATGGAAGATTAAAATAGTTACTTTGCGACTAAAGGTCACTACTAAGTTCACTTACAAATTACGTTATAATCGATAGTCCAGATCGGGCCTTAGCTTCTATTAAAAGGAACGTATCACATGTGTCCGGACGGAAGCGTTCACGAAAACAAAACATACCTACGATTGTTTAATATTGGTATTGT
This sequence comes from Apyrrothrix (Melanopyge) sp. n. Burns01, assembly GCA_018237605.1. NCBI lineage: Eukaryota > Metazoa > Arthropoda > Insecta > Lepidoptera > Hesperiidae > Apyrrothrix > Apyrrothrix (Melanopyge) sp. n. Burns01. The sequence goes on from DVPD01000036.1 coordinate 6,517, forward strand.
ATTAGCGCCACCAACGACGTTGTTCATGGATTGTTCTAATTTTAAATATGGTCGCTTCAATCTTTTTTTTATGACTTGTTAATGGCCAGTACAAAAAAATGGATATCATAATTTTATTTTCAACCTATACACATATACAAAAGCGATTCCACCGACATACAGACGATCAGGTCTAGCTGGTCGTGTCGCTTGCAAGGGCAACTGTAGATCGATAGGTCCTGAGTTCAAATCCCAGGACGGTATTTTTGTCTTGTAGATTTTGAGATAATTATAGGGGTTAATCTTTCGGAAGCTTCTTAAATGCATTAATAGGTAACGATATTGATTACATGGCGATTTGATAACAAGTATGTTTAATCTACCGATCGAAGAATTTATAATCGAAGAACCAACCGTCCATCATGTTGCCTTCCTTTAGAGTTCGTTTGCTATCTAGAATCGATTCAAATTTACGAGCTCCCTAAAATAAATAAATATTTCTACCTAAAAAAATTCACAACATGTCTTGCCTAAACTTTATGTATGGTTCTTGTTTTGTAAAATTCAGTGTTTACAGTATGGTATTGTTACCTAAACACTGCGTATGCTTTTCTTTTGGAAAATTCAAAAATTACACTATGAATTTTACAAAACGAAATCATACATACATAGTTGTAATATCATGTACGCTTATTAAATCGTAGGGGATGGCCAATATTTCTTGTGAACATTATGATCCATAAAATCTTATAAAGTGAACTGATCCCCGTCACCATTAAATAAGGTTAACCTTTATGTATATTGGATGCCCGCAAGTATTGGAACAGTGTATCATTTTTAAGAGACTCTCCGCTGCCTTCGGCTGGCTATAAGGGCTTGAGACAACGATCGACTTTTAATCGTAAAATTGCCCTGGTACTATGCTTTTTGATTCATACCTATTGTTTTCTTATTTAATAAAGCTATTATACAACATATCTATTTCAGTTATCAATGTTTAATATTTTATATAATTTATTAAAACATGTTGAACACCGCTCTATTTCAGTGCAGCTTTGGTTAAACGTTTCTTGCCAAATATCAGATGTTCTTAAATCGCTCTCACAGTCTCTGAAGACCGGTTAATTAATGGGCCTTCTGGACTTGGGTATGTATAGTGGTTACTATACAATATCTACATAATGCAAAATTTGTAAAAAGTGTTCTTGTTTTTAAGCAGATCTATTTAGAATGCGGCTTAGTTAAAGTACTGCGCAATGAATGCTGTATCAATTCTATTCGATAAACTGTCGATTGTCTGCAGCCGCTCTTAGAAGTGTCGGGGTACAGTCGCGGGCAGTAGCGCGAATACAAATCGAATCGTTTGCATAATAACATCGATATTTATTCGTGATTCGGCCGAACGTCAACAGTTTTATTTTAATAACGATCGCCATTTGAATAGGGATGGGCTCGATGGAATTTTCGTTTTATTTATACGTAGTAGACGCTTGTAATAAAAAAACTTTATACGCTTACGTACGGTTAGAGAGAACAAAATAGAATAGCATGTAATACGGAAAACGAATTTTATAGTATTCGTAGACTGTGGCATTGCGTGTATTGGAGAAATATATCTGTTTACGTATAACGAGGTAAAAAAACGTTATTTTACGACATACACAACAATAGAATGTTTGTATTTTAAGTGTAGCAGTTATTTTCATTGTACACGGATGAGAGAATAGACATCGAATAAAGGATAGAATCACCCAAAAATGCTATTACTTTAATAAGAAAAACAAATTATTAATTTTGAAATATCGTAGGTGTCGACGTAGCTAATTATAACTGCTATAAGGTTACAAATGTACGAAACTAACGAAACTAACAAAACGGAAATTCAGACAGCCGGCCTCCCGGGAGGCATTAGGGGTAACGAAGACAGCGGCGGGCCGTGAAATATGGATGTCGGATAAATTGCCTGTTATGATTTCAGGTGTGGAATCACTACTCCTTTATAAACTATGAAAAATATTTTTGGTTCGGTTTGTTTTCTTTTTCTTGTTTTTGTGGGCTTGATCCGGTATTTTTCAACGTCGAACATTTATGTTTATTATACTTATAGGTGCGTGTATGTGTACTCGTAGCTATGTTTATTACCGTGGAAAATTATGACGTCACTCTGTTTTCTCGTATCTGTATTTCAAATCTTAAGATTTGATTATAATGTAATGATGAAAAGAGACCATGTAGTACTGATACTTAAAGCGTGTTTTGTATATGTATGAAATTGAATGGATAGTACAGGAGCAATATTCTTTTATACATGGTTCAGAGAATGAAGTCACAGCGATATCTTACGGAACAAATAAACGTAACGTGAACGGATCACGCCTGTAATCCCGGAAAAGGTAGGCAGAAAAGTGTAGTACACTCCCACGTTTCAACAGATATTTTATACGTCCCACTATAGGTGAGGTGAGCCTATTGTCATAGACGGGAATCAAACAAGTCTCGTGATAAAGGTTTTGTGAACAGCTGTACATGTGTTAAATTGTTTATATTGAAAATTAATTATTAGAAATATGATTTTACGATTAACGTGGACAAACTCGCTCACGGGAAATTACACGTGAATGGAACAGGACAGTGGTATTGCGTTAAGGTTCATTTTAGAAATTTCCCATGATATATTCATAAATTAATAATTCAATACAACCTCAACAATTGGCTGCCTCTTTAGTCGATTGATTGCAAGTGCAACAGCCGAATGCTAAGTCCTGGATTCGATGTCCAGGTCTGGTATTATAATTAATATTTGATATTTTTTCTCATTAAAGGAAACCGGATATTTGTCTCACTATAAATTAATTTTGGACACGTGTAACTATGTATCCTACAATCAAACGAAATCAGAATTAAATTGCTTACTTTACACAAACACTGAGCAATAACAAAGTTTAACAGAAGGATCGCGTGTAATTTTTACGTGAATTTTAATTAAAGTCAGTGGGCAGATAGGGGTGAGCTTCTACACTATCTAGCTGAAGAACAAAGCGGCGGGTTATCTAAAACTTGGCAACCTTAGCACAAAGGCTCTCAGTACGTTCATTGGTTGCATAGAAATTGAAGTTTTATATCCTGTGATTAACATTGTAACTTTTGTACGTAAATTGTGGCAATTTTATGTTTTTACTTTATGTATTGTAAGTACAGACTTACAATTCAACGATGCTTAGTCTGTAATAAATCGGATATCAATCTATCGGAGATTTATATTCATAATCACATAATAAAATCAGCAGATTTAAAAAACTTTTTCCACAAAGATTAGCAAGAGTTCATTTGTTTTTTTCTGTATAAGATAATCGAAACAAACGCAAATAACTATTTTAATCATCGCATATGTTTCTTAAATTTATAGCAACTTACGACTTTCGCTTAATTCTTAGTTCAGCATTCGGTTTCATTTACTGCCACAATCGAATGACCAATTAATTAGTCGTTATTGCCAAAGCAGCTATTCTCCTGCCGAGAATATCAGAAAAGGCTATAACAAGACAACTTAAAACGATATAGATCGATTATCAAGACTAAGAATTGACGTAAATTTTAAATACATGTATCTATGGTGTAAGAATATTAAGCATTATAATGATGAGGAAGAAAAACAATTTAACTTCGGCGCTATTAATTTGTCGAGTCGGATTTAACGCGAGCTCGTCTTTGCGAAGTTTTGATTGGTCGTAGTTTCTAGAATGCGTAATGTGCGAAAGGAGGCATATGGCGCTTTTTCTACTAGACTCTCCCACACCCCCGAACGTTAGTAAATTAAAATACTATAATGTAGAGTTTTAAACGTATGTAGAGCTACGAATATTATGTCACTACCGCATTTGTTTAAGTTGTTTCATAAGTAGAGTATAATAAAAAGTACTTAATTCAGTGCCTAAAGTTCTAACCGAAAAGTTTATTTTTGTCTTTCATTTATCTCGTGTGTCTTTTCAAAAATAGAAAACAACATGACACATGTGTGATTTTACTCGTTAGATACAGGAACACGTATCCAAATTACTAAGATACTATTTTGTGTCCAATATTTGATATGTATTGTCTTGTTATTGATTGCCTCGTTTGTGGTGTTGGTTACAAAAGCGACTACTGATCGAGAGGTCCTGGGTTAAAATCCCGGGCCGGGTACTACTGTATTTTTCTGACCTAGATTTTCTAGTAGAGATTTCTTGTAGTGGCTCAGAATCAGGATTTGTGCCCGACCAATAGACTCACGATTTATTCCATAATGGGACGTAGTCGTAGTTGACGAAACATGGGAGTATACTACACTCCTCTGCCTATCTCTTTGGGGATGTTTATGTAACATATATAGCATTTATAGTTGTAATTAAAGTTCAAAGGAATATTTGAAAATATAACATTGCAATAAAATACTTAATTTCGTCGAATTTTTCTATACGTTCACGTACAGTACAAGCTTTTTTTTTCATGACCGATATTCTTCTTCTATGAGGCTAGCAATAACAATATTTTAAACCCTGTTATATGTACTTAGCTTAATCATATCTTGAGTGAAATGTCTCGTTAACTCTATGATTCTTATCTACCTTTCTTGTTCGAAAATACCTTGAAAATAATTGAACAGGTCTCATCGAGACAATGAGGACACTTTGTGAAATATCATCAAATAATGAACGGAAAAATAAAATCGGGATAACAACAATGAGAGGATAGTTAAAATTAGAGGAAGCAGGCGCTCGAGTCACGAAACACCAGATGGGTGGGATAGATTTTTTTTAATTTTATATTATTATTATATTTCACGCCAGGTCCCGAACGGGATAAACAGAGAGCACCGTATGCCAAATATGTACATCATTACAGACCTGACCTGTTTGTTATTTATTTATATCTCTCTTCATACCCGCGTGCTTGTTTAATAGACTTATTACATCCCCCCATTAGCCTCCATTTTGTCTATTTGGTCAAAATAGGCCAGTTTTGTTCTCCGTCGGTACCTGTATCCATCAACATTCGCATTATACACGTATTTCGTCATTCTTTCATCTGCCATTTCCATCTTGTTATCTATGAAAATTTGTTTATTAAATATGAGCAAAGCTAATAAAACGCGGCTTTAATTTTCTTTAGATAACGAGTTCTTCCTCGTAGGTTAAGTGGTTATAAGCGCGACTGCCAATCGAGAGCTACTGGCTTCAAATTCCGGAACGGGTACTATTGGATTTTTGTAACTTAGTATTTCTAGTAGATAAATTTCTATTAGTGACACAGAATCCAGATTTGTGCTCGGTGTATGGCAATAGGCTCACTCCCTATTCCATGTTCGGAAGTAAGCGTAGCTGGTGAAACGTGGCAATGCACGGCAATGCACACTCCTCTGCCTACCTATTCGAGGATTTCAAGCGTGACGTAACGCTTGTCGCACATTATATGTGTTTCTATATATTTTTTCCGGAAACCGGACGAGGCCTGAATTTTTCTGGTCGTATGTGGTATTAATGTTACTATCCTAGTTCAAGTCCTAGCATCCTATAAAACTTTGCCAAATGGTCCCTTTATATTCGTCTTAAGGTATATGTATGAGACTTTAATGCTGTATATTGCAAGGACTTTAATCTTTATATTTTACGTAAATCCAGTTTTGTACGTTTCAAAAATTGCTCAGAGAATCACTACTAACTTGACATTTTTCATGAACCGCATGGAGTATACATTCTAAATTTGTCACATCTTACTTAATTACGCTTTATTTCGCAAACACACATTCTAATGAAATTATGAGAAACTAAGGCAGCGACACAAAATATTATTGTCCGGAACACTAAATGTATTACAACGTTACAAGGCCAGATGAACTTTTAAATGATATTTTAACTTTGATTGACCAACAAAATTGATATTATTTGCGAATGAAAGGCTTCGCCTAGTTTGTCAGAACTATGTACAATGTTTGCATTAATCTTTCATCCCCACTCGAAAACGACCGAGACGGGGAACCAAATTAAAAAAGTTGAAAACTCTACATACCTATCGTTTGCAAATACAGGGCGTTTTATATTCGTGAGAACAAACGAATTACGACGTGAAGAATGATGAGTGTGGTGGTTTTAGTCGATTTCAAATAGCGGGAATGAATAACATAAATGTTATAAATGAGTGCCTACCGAATCTAAACTTAAAGGTAACATCACGCTAACCATTAGTACCATTAACGTACACCGGGCATAAACCCAAACTGCGAGTCACTGCCACTAATTTTAACTGGAACTTCTAAATTACAAAAAACCAATAGTACTCGACATGGGATTTGAACCCAGGACGTCTCGACCACCCGACCACTACAGCTTAACTCTAGATTTAAATGCACATTTTTTTACATCTGACACAACTATTGCGATTTTGACTAAGCGATTAAATATATGATCTCTAGTTGTAAATGTTACGATAACATATTACGTACCGCATTAACTCACATTATGTTTTTTCGGGACGACGCGATTGACCTTGCTGCGATCGGCAAACACTTATGAAGGTCCTCGAATACAAAATTTCAACATGTAGCTTCATATGTATATGTGTATATGTTCACGTGTATATGCTCATACACATTATATGTATTGAAAAGTCCACGGCCCTTAATTTAATAGTACTGATTGCATCTTTGCTTTATAACGAACCACTGTAGCCCTAAGATATATATGTATTAGTAAATTTAATGTATTCGTAAACGTTTTAGTGAACCTATTTGATTTTATCTTAGTACAATATAACGCTGTCAATTAATTAGCGAAACGACGATTTTTCTAATATGTGGCCTTCAAGATACATGTCAATTTAGAATTGTCTGTAAATATAAAACATGAAATTAGAACATACCATGAACGCATTGAAGGATGTGCAGTGCGTTCTGAATGATGTTTCTAGTGTTCCGTCCTGAATTAGAATTACCCTGGACATAGCAAAAAAATAAATGGAATTTATCTATTCGCTTATAAACTATTCAGCTATATGTAGAGCCCTCGATCTGTGAGTGATGTTCTATGTATGGATCGACGGGCCGCTAATTTTTAATGTAAAGTCTGCGAGCGGGCGCTGTTTAGCATACGTGCCGGTGTTTCGGCGCGTTTTTCGGCGTTGCTCGATGTGTGTGCGCGGTCGTTTTGCATAATGCGAGCGATGCGCGCCCGGCTTGCAACCTACGTCCGGCTTCCATTATGGATTAGTCGGCAATCAATACACTTTTTTTAATTGCAACTTTTAATTAATGTATTAAGTTGATTTGGTTTTTGATTAGGTAAGCATGCTATTTTTAGCCTCTAGAATATTTTAGCCTTAATAAAGTTTGCGAAAAGGGCTAGGATGGATTTTGGGACGTGACTGATAGATGGATGGTCGCTTGTATGTCATTAATAATAAGTAATGTGATTGCTGTAACCCAACAACATGTATCAAATGTGCGAGTGATAAGACTAGATTTAATAACCTTCCTAATCGTTACGTGCATTAATATAATTATACTATTTTTTTATTATACAATGTGCATTGCGAACCCGCGGCTGGATGCTTAATATTTTTGCAGTTGCAATGTAACTTAAATAACAGACAGTTATCATTCCAATACCGAACACACAGATCGATAAAATATTTTACAGCGTCGAACTGCCCAAATTCGAGAGCACGGTCTTCATTCACATTACTTCCCGGCACACGTAAAAGGTTCACCCACTAAACTGATAAACCAAAAACAAATAAATCGAGTACTTTCGGGCACAGGAAGACGAATAGGCGCACTTTATTCCGGACGCCCGAACGGATCGAAAACAAAACGTTCTTACGTCTATTAATAACGCCGTAACCGGACGCCCCCGAACATATGTTTGCGTAACGTTATTATGTGTAATAGACACCGCGATTCCGATTTAATTCGTCCGATGGCAATTAAATGGCATAAGTGCCAATAAAAGTCTGCCGGGGCCCCCGGTTATAAATTGTTCAATTTGTCGGTAAGGCCACGTCCTCAGTAGCTCTTCCCTAGTAAATATTTTAATTGATATTTGTTATTATTCACGGAGCGAATACATAGACATGGTTTAACCTGAATACAAATACTTTTTGGAAAAATTTAATAAAATTTTTTAGGATTCTAGTTATATTTTGTATTAATTTTTAAGTATAATAATAAGTTGTTTTTTTTCAATAAACGAACAGTAACCATTTTTATATCTAGTGTCTGATTTACTCATTTTCTTAAATGTTTTTTTTTTATTTGTGCCCGGTGTATGTTAAAGGACTCACCACCTATAATGGGACGTAAAGGTAACTAGTGAAACGTGGAGGTATACTACACTCCTCTGCCTACCTCTTTGGGGAATACGGGCGTAATGTTATGTTACGCACTTTTTTCCATAATGTAATCATCTAGGCCAAGTGAAGCGTAAAAAAAAATAAAAATTGCTCCACAGTGAAAAATTTCCTTAAATTGAACCTGTTTAACGTTTGAAAGGAAAATTGTTTGATAAAATTGTTTGCTCGTTGCAATATGTCTACAAGTCTGACATAAATAACTTGTGGCAGCCCTCATTTTTACCGATTGGGATATTTACGGACCGAACCGTTCAGTAAAAGTAAATAAAATATGAGTATTCCTTTACAATCGCATTTCATTCTGTACAGTAGTATGTATACTAAAATCAATATTCAGTTGCCGTGTCTCCACAGCGACGCTAAAAGTGCATCTCGCCCCCCTTTCCAACATTATGGGCCATTAGATACGTCCACGAGAAATCGTCATTTGCATAAGCGGCTTGGCTCTCAACACATAGTAATTGGGATCACATGAAACCGTCCAACCTCTCCTGAAACCCCACCTCCCGCGAGGACCGATTAATCGAAGTTGTATGAGGGGGCGATCGGTTCAGTAGATATAGTCCAAGTTACACCGGACTGTCCACTGTGGATCCAAGTTAGCTGGCAGCGCTGTTTGCTCTACACTTAGGCACGCGGACCCACCTCCCGGTGCTTTTAATCGAAGTGCAAAATTTAAATGTGATTTAAATTCGTATTCGTATTGTTTTAATGGCAGAGAATGGTTGCTCTCTTTCGAGTGCCACAAGAAATTTGCATTTAATTTGAAATGCGCTTTAAATGTCGACTCGTTGTAATTAATGCCGTTAAGGAATTTGACTGCCGGGTGTTGTTTTGTATTTGAGTAGGTGAACGATTTCCTTTGCGTGTCACTTCATAGGAGTTATCAGTGTAGCCTGATCGATTACATTTTTTCTGGTTTCGAATTCCTTTAATTAGAATGAATTTTTACACAAGATAAAATAGTTTCCTTAACATAATTTACATATTAAAAATAGTTTTGTTATGTTATAATATGCGATTTTAATAATAACTAGCTTAAACTAATAAATAGCTTAAATAATTTGCTTCAGAGACAAGAAACGTAAAGACGTTTGTTTGTGAGTACAAAACAGCTATATAATAACGATAATTACATCACATGAACTTAATGATATTTTATAAGTAATGTCTTACGCTTTGTCTTGGCCATCATGAGAATAGAAGACCCCACAGCGTTTCGTTTATGAAGTTGCCACCCGTGGTGCTAGCAATTTAACACTTTTTTAAACAGTTTGGGGCTATAACGATAGACAACGGGGATGAGATTGCAATATACCGTAAAACCGCATTAAACATGGCTTTCCAGACTAAGGAAGATCAAAAAATATGTAGTCCATAGTAGAATCGTACGGTGTAGCTGTCGAAATTTTGTTTTGATACGATTTTGTATTTGCCGGGTATTCTAGCCTAGGGCATGGAAAGTACTAGGAGTAGAATACGACGAGTAGTAACGGTAGTAGGAGCCGAGTACTACAGTAAGTGACATAGAGTCAGTAAATAGATCCGTCGACATATCGATCTAGTTGTATGCATCGTGGTCAGACTAATCGTGACTATCAGTCGAAGAAGAAATATTATAAGATCCACATTGGCATAAGGTCGCCAACAAATTATTACTTTTGTTTAACGTTTGAAACGCATACGTTGTACAAAAACCGAAATTAAACGTTGCAACCAAACATTTATTGTTTTTGGAAAATCTTCAACTTGCATTCAAGAAATATTTAATTTCGTATATTATACGTACTTAAAGTTTATCAAAGCTAGATGTAACCGAAACTAAATCTATCTTATATAAGTAAATATAAAAAAATGAAGTTTCGCTCATATTTAAAGTAAAACAAAATTGTTATTACCGATACAGTGTGATGCATATTTTATAGTGACATAG
>DVPD01000037.1:0-16756 GCA_018237605.1 Apyrrothrix (Melanopyge) sp. n. Burns01
TGCGACTACTGGTTGAGAAGTCCTGGGATCGACTCCCGGATCGGGTACTGCTGGATTTCCTAACATGAATTTCTAGATGAAATTTCTAGTAGTGACGCGGTGTGGCGATGAGCTCACCTAGGGGGTGAATAGGTTTAGGGAGTGTACTATACTCCTTTGCCTACCTCTTCAGAGATTACAAGCGTGATGTTACGTATTACTACTTCATTAAAATCAACATACCGTGTATATTTTACAACACATTCTTATTAAAACATGTCATACGTCAAGGTGTCGGAGGTATGTTTATGTCGAAAATAATAATGTGTAATCAATATAACGTTGATGTTTCCCGTGTTTTTTGTCCACTTTTTGTCGGAGGAACGAAACCTGTTATTATACGCCATATGGAACATATAAACGATTATAGTGATGTATAAAAAGTATGAACAAATCTATACAAAATAAGAATAGTTGGCAGGTGACAGCGAAGTTACAGCTCACAGGTCTCCCCGCGAGCAGCGCGCCCACGGGCGGCTGCGCACAAATAAAGAGCTGCTTGTATCCGCATATTTTGTGATACCTTCTAAACATTGTACACTTTGGCATTTAGCCGGGCGATGCATCACGTTTGAGAACACTGTCAAGCGTTCAAATGAATTCTCGTCGCACAAGTATTCAAAATATAGCTCTCAGTCAAAGATTAAATTTATTTAGTTAAATGAAGTTTCAAAATAATAAAAACCGATGGTATGCGATACAAGGTACACGAAATAATGACACAATATTACCTTTATTTCTCTGTTCGTGTATACGGAGGACCCGAGAGCTCGTCGGGCGCGCGGCGCTGGACGCCGGTTGTTATGTTTATAAGATAAAAAAGCGACGCAAAAAGTTTCCAATTACCTACTTACAGTTTTTGCTCGAGGAGCTCAGATGTAAATAAATGTTGAGATATTTGCATTCTCATGAGTCGTTTCACGTGTCGGAAGAGCCGAGGGTCGAGACGGTGAAATCGGTATTAGGCGGCAAGCGGAAATATCGGCCTTATTAAAACTCGACGCGCGGTCATTAACAACTGAACACTAATTTACATCGCAAAGTAGGCTGTCAAGACTAGCTTTGCTAAAAATGATAAGAGGAAATATTTACTTAGATTAGTGGTGATTTACGAGTCGTCGCGTGATATGTATGTAATATTTATCGTTGTGGGGCAACGTGGTGCGCGTCGTCGAAACAATTCCACCACGACGCTGTGCGCGGCGGCTCACTGGCCCACAGCTACCTCGGGTGCCGGTGCTGCAGTTCGTGGCATGGTTCCACTTGGTTGCATACTAATTGTGCATGTTTCATTGTTCTCATTACGACACGATGACGTCTAATTACTTTGGTGGGCTCCGGCCCCGGGTCGCGGACACGCGAACCGTTCTACGGATCAATTGTAGCTTGTTGCAAACGTATACGTAATAATTGACCGACGTTAGCGCCACAAATGTACAAATACACAATTTTAGTTCTATTAAACTTATACATGTAACTAACGTATACGAAAAAGTAAGTCAACTTACTAAAATGTAGTTGAGTTGAGTTAGCCCGACATTACTAAAGCAACGCATAATAAATTACAGATCTTCCAATACAGTTTCCATTCTCTAATGTTTCAGTACCAGTTCCTCCCAAAGAACCGTAATGTAGGTACCTTACACTACATTCCGAATTTGGTTGAATACCTCAGACGAAACTATATTACGTACACGTAAGTAACGTCTACGTAATATATACGATCTCTCCAAGCTCTGAAGGATCGCTCGGGAAAAATAGAAGTTATGTTGTAATAAATCATAAGAGACAGCTTAACTTCTATATTACCTGAAATTACCTCATCTATCAATAAATTGATTAAGATCTTCTCTCGTTATGACTTTGATATAATGGTTTTAATGCTTTGTGGGATACCTCTATATTATGAAACGAAATTGATGTATTTAAAATGAAATTTTCGAAAATTTATTACGAATATATTTGTATTGTTTTAATCATTTACATAAAACAATTGTAACTATATTTTGAACTACTTATATTATCTTAAATATAGTCTGTCAATCGTAGCTTTTATCGCAAATGCCTGCAGAGCCGGCACGAGTATAGCGTTCGATCACAGCCACTTCATAAATAACATAACTAAAACAGTCTTAGCGCGCAGGTCAGCCGCGCACGAGATGCGCGCGAGCTGCGCGGGTCCTCGCCTGCTGCAGCGCGGACAGCCTCGCCGCGGGCTACTAGCCACAGCGCCGGAAGCGGTTGTAGCGCGCCGCGGGCAAGTAGGGGTAGCGCGCCGGTACTATCACGTTTTCCAGGTTGTAGCCGCGCCGAGTTCTCACTAGCTCGCCCTGATCCGAGTCCTCGCGCTTCCTCGCGGGCCTCGTGATCTTCACGGCGTTCGACTCTAATATAACGTTGTCTGCGGCGACGGCCTCCTCGGGCCTCAGCTTGGTGATGAGCTTGGATTTGCTCTTGTGCGCGTTGAGGTAGTTGTCGTTGAGTACGTAGTCCAGCAGCTTGGGCACTTGGTAGTACCTGGAGGCGTCGATCTCCCGCTCGTAGCCGAGGCGGTCTGCGGGCGCGGGCGCGGCGCGCGCGGCCGCGGCCAGCGCCAGCGCGGCGGCGAGCGCGAGGTACGCGCTCATGTCGTGGCGTGTGTAGAGTGTGTGAACCGCGCGCGCCGACCACACATTTTATATAAGTATGCGAGCGATCGATACCATTCGCTCCTAATTTGAGTGCATGTTTTTTGTATCGGATGAACGGGCGCTCTTGAACTTGCCGGTACATCCATCGGACGGTCAGATGCCAACGCGTTGTAGACGTGTGGAACGTGATCGCGGCTGACTGCTGTACCTATGCGACCACTTCATAAATCGGATAAAAATAATGCCTACGATGTGTATGAACGCTCATGAACCTTGTTCTACTTACATTAGCCGAGTGCGGCCGCGGCTCGCGACGCTACAAGGCGAGCGCCGCGCGGCTGCGGCCAGCCTGCCTTATGTCGCACCTGGGCTGCGCTATTCCTGCGCTCGCAGCGGAGTCGTTAATCATGCGAGACCATTTGCATATCTGCTTCCCATTTGTTTGCAACAAATTATTATGTTCATTATTTATATACTTCGGAAAGCTAAAAACGGAAATCACATGTAGTGTCCGTATACATATTTATCATTGTCATCTGATAACATTATTCTCACCAGAACAGCAGGGACTAAAACAATTTACACAGGCGTTGGTTATCATTGTAATGATAAAACATGTATAATATTTTTCTCTATACTTCGTCGGTCGAATTTTAGTTTTCATGTGAACAATTCATTTGGACCAGTTTACAAGAAGCGTACACACCGCTCTAAAGGGAATAGAGAGTGCGCGGGCCACCAAGCCGCTTTGAACAATTAAACCGGCTCTGCTCAGGCTTCATGCTGAAATAATCGTTGGTGTTTCACGTTAAGTTTAAAGCAACATAATTTGGGTGAAAACTGCTTTGTACCTTTTTCTTGAAGTCTCTTCTGGATCTACGCGAAGGTTGATTATATTTTGGGCTACAAAAAGGGTATTTATTAAAGAGCCAAAATATACACATGCGTGGATTATAATTGGATATATATTATGATAACAATATGAGATATTACCCCGTTTAAGGGAACAGAGACGAAAACCGAACAAAATTTTTAGTATACTGTATGTATTGTATGTTTAGTAAAATTGTTTTTCGTTTACAATAGGTGTAACTTGCACTCTCTTCATACCTGCGCGCCGGTTTCGGAGACTTCTAACGGCCGCATCAGTTAGAACTTGGTTTATTTGGTCCAGACAGGTGTCTTGAAAAATTGGGACGAATTATTATTTAAAAGAATTACAGAATATTTAGTTAACTTACTTACATACATTACTTATGGAATTAATTTTGTTTTACGTTACCTTGTTTAACATTGTTTTACGGTTTATAAGTGTAATGTATGAGTGTGGTTTGAGAGGATGGTACAATCTGATCATAAATCACAGTCGGATCCACAGCAGCCGAGTGTAATGAAATTGTGTAATAATTGCACGTGAACAGCAAACATTCTACTCAAAAATCGTATTAGCTGTTCAGCATTCGGTTGAAGGTTTAGCTTTAATTTGTACGCCGGCTGCCTTAAGACACGACTCGTTCAAGGATCATATTTAAACTGTTACGGGCAGGTGTTTAACTGTGCAGGATCACTCATCTGTGTGCTCTGCGCGCTGAGACCCCGGCGTTACTGGCTGTACACGTCAACGAATGTGATTTATCATTGCTGTACGACGATCGTCAACATTTTGGGTCACATCACAAGCTAAGCGCCGCGATGTACTGTACCTACAGAGATTAGAACCTGAAAACTTCTCGCACTAGGATGGGAACCCTGCCGGCTGTGGGATGGTAAAATGTTGATGAGGATAGTGGTTGTGTGTTTTTAAGTGCACTCTATTAGAATATTGAAATATATTCCTGCAACAACCGGAACTAGTCAACAAATCTTGGGTGATTATATGTGTGGCGAGACTGTCAGCGTCTGCTGCACGCTCGATCCGAGGGAGCCCATGAAGGTGAACCTCTGCTAGATCAGAAACTAGCCGGGCCATTCCGTAAAAACGATACGTGATTTGAGCTGGAACATATATAATCATGTGTGTGAACATGCACGAATCATTGAACAGTAAAATATGAGGATATTCTAACACGTGTTATAATTACAACTTGCCTCGTTTCTGTTTTGTTTTGGATTTTTTTATTTATTTATCAACAGGCTCGCGTTTAACTGCTAACCCACCTGATGAAAAGCGGGATGCAGTCTAGGATGTAGCACGCTATTCACTCTTGTCTAGATTAATTCCAGGTTGCATGAATCAGGAAAAATAGCTGCCAATAGGGAATTCCACTCATTCGCAGTCACACAAACAATTTAGCGGTCTTGTTCAGCAGAGTGTCTATAAGATATGGATGGTACCTTGCCATTCGTTTAGACGTCCGATGGTATAACGGAGCAGGTGGGACCAAATTATGGAGCTCCTGTGCGCACTCTTCGAAATGTATCCTATAAAAGACTGCAAGACGAGCGACTTTGCGTCGATGATCAAGGATAAGCAGTCTGGACGCTATAAGTTTGTCGTTACCGATAAGTCACCTGGCACGTAGAATTATCACTAGTCGCTCACTGCTGAAAATTTGTCACTTTTAAAGAATTCATATCTCACCACTGTGATTGACACGACCTGTTTGTATATGATGTGATATTCACTTGTTGTCCGCATTACTCCGGGATGTCGCGGCTAGGTGGGCGGCAGGATCACAGTTGATACCCGTGTGATGTAGAAACGCATGCTGAAGTAACGTTACCCGACGCGGAACCGACCGCCGAGGTCGTCTTCGAAACGAACATAGAACATCGGAATATAGGAAGCAAATGGAGCCGTCGGCGCTGACCTTCCCAAATAAAGTGATTATAAATTACAACTTACCCAAATTATTGACAAAATTATGCAGAAGCATATGTCGTCATATATCCTGGTGCTGAGTACATGTATCGGTATATTTCATAGTGGGTTACTACGTTACTTTTGTCTCATTACAATATAATTAAAGTTAGAATTATTTGAAATAATAATAATTTACTTATTGCACTCTACTTATATTAGTAGGCTGTACGCTTGTAACGTAGATACATTGCAGTACAGTACATTATATGTTCTTGAACACTGTATACATTACTCTCTTCACTTCTCATCATCACCTGGGTTGACTGGTAGAAAATGCCACGTGGCATTAAGTCCGCCTTTTGTTAACTTCAATAAAGGATAAATAAATAAATAAAAATACGTATTCAGTAAACACTGAATGCGTTGAAGGTGGTGGAATCCTCCAATTCCAAATTACAAATTTACCTTCGGAGCTAGACCTCCGTAGACCACCGAAGTGGCTATTTAATTTCGACCTGTGTCGGGATCGTGGCACCCGAAGTGGCAGTCTCTAGACGTTTGACACTGCCTACTACACTAATTTTTATTTTATTTTACCCGGCTTTCGAATTAATATTAATATTCACATTAATTACATACTGTATAAAATGATTGCATACATTATAATTAAAAAAGCATCTTTCTTCACTATTTCAGACTCTTAGTTTTATCATCGTACACTGATAGGTGCTGTGCCACTACACCTTGGTGGTGAACTAGTGGAGCGGTCCCGTAGAAAGTGGACGGGCCAGTTCACTTTTCTTTTTATGTTATGTTTTACGTAAACGCATATATTATGTAAATATGTGTTATCTCTAGTGATGAGAGTTATTTATCCCAAACTTTCTATATTCGAATGTTAGGTTAAATGTGTCCGCGCCGGCTCGGACACTTGCAACAGTATGTAAAATATGTAGGACTGAGTGGTTCAGTGGCTCCCACAGTGCATGTGTCGGAACTAACGTGTCTAGTTACTAAACCGGAAGTGAGCTGATGTAGATAATATTTTCCAACAACACGACCGATACATGTGACAACACTGGACACTACGTGAAGTGAAGTAGTCATGTTGTAATATTATTATGCCGGCGCGCTATTATTTCTGCTGTGTCAGTTTTTGCAACAATTCCATTATGTGTCTGATACGAAACGAAATTCGACAAATATTTAGTTTTTACCTTGACGTAACGAGGAAGACAGTGGTGGAGCAAGAACAGGAAGGTTGTGAAAATTAATGACAGAAAGTAGTAAAATAACGTTCCTTAAATATCAGTGATTTATCCATCAAAAGGTACATAACAATAACAAACGATAACGTCGATGAAGAGAGTGGTGAATGTGGAAGGAGCTTCTCAAGTCTTTAAGAATAGAGATATTTAGTAGCGGTGGTGTGTGTCTGCCGAGCAAGGTACCCGGCGTGTTGATTTACTAAATGATAATTCTATTTGCGATGCATAAAAATAACACTATGTATTTTTTTGTATAACTTTTTATTTCAATTCTCCCTTGCAAAGAAGGCGACAGGATTTCATATCGTGCAACCATGATCGTGATCAAAAGGCTTTCATTCAAATAATTAAAACCATATGTATGAGGGTGATGTTCGTGTATATTTGTTTTATCTTCCTCAACGCTCCAGAAATATATATTTATTGTGTATATCTCGGTCCGTAGCACCTTTTGGTGTACTTACACCTTATGTGACTAATGGGAGGTAAACAATTACAATATGTACATTATGTATTTATTTAGAATGGGCGTAATATTTTGACACACGTCTCGATCCATTGGCTCCGTCAGTAAAATAACAGGCTTCATTATTATTACGTAACTTACATATCGACCTCAACTTTTGGAATTGGCTGAGATATTAAAATTGTGTATCGAACAGTTGCCGTCAATGAAACAAGAAGCAGGTTCTGGGTACGAGGTGAATTTATTGTAATCATGTTATCTGTGGATCACGGTTCGACCTCTGTAGCGACACCATTATTCATAACACGAAATTAGCGTTCAATGCACAGCGGCCGTACGACAGCGCGAGGACGCTCGGACATGTGGAGAGGCGTTAGCACTTCCGTGTTTTTATTTCGTTCCGCATCACTCGAGGCATCGCTTTTCGAATATTAATACGTCGTTAGCCGAATCGATTCTCCTTTGTTATTGTGCTCGATCACCGCTTATTGTTTTGTCAATTCTGTGTCAGGTAGGCGGGCGTCGGAACCGGTTGGTGGCGGCATGCGCGCTCGCCCGTCTCGTATTACACATTCGTATTTTGGTACATTGTTTTGATGGGTGGCTTTTTGTAATGTCGAGTGCAAGGGCAAAGCTCGGATTGTGCGGTTCAGGTCGGGGAGGGTCTTCATACTCATGATTACACATCTCATTCGCGGAGTACTTTTCGGAATTAATTGTAGTACGTGCGGCGCGAGGTGCGCCCCCGGCTGTCCCGTGTGTCGGGTCATTGCTTCCTCATGCCGGCCGTCCATCGCTCGCGATACCACAAAGCTTTAGTTGCGTTTGCGCAACACAGCCCGATGCATTATTCATGCCTGTTACCATCTCGCCTCTGTCATTATCCTTTGTTCTGCGTAAATGATCACCGTGGGCGCACGGCTGGCGCTGCGCGCTTGACTCCGGCGTTTGCACATCGAACATTCATTGCACACTGTTTAAGAAGAAATTATTCATACTTCATAATAAGCATAGTATATTTAATTTAGCATGATGTGCTGGTGAATTATGAATATAACATCAGAAACAAAACATTACCTGGTACGCAATCAAAGGACATCGAGCGTAAGCGAGCGAGCAGCTCGGCGCGCTGGCCGTGTAGACAAATGTAGACAAATGTAAACTTACGTAATGTAGTCGACTACGTCATGAACTCGTTGAATCTGAACGTCGAAGAAAGCATTTTATTTTCGAACCACGAAATGATACTGTAATATCAGATATCCAAACCTCCGGGTTATTTTGATTCGAGTTTGAAAATAATGTAATATAATAATTACTTTCTATATATTATAATAATTTGAGTCAATAAGGAATAGTATAGTGTATAATGTTTACGTAAAAATTGTCACAGAAATAAATATTGTATATGAATGAAAGACAAGAACTTTTTGCTTATTTTTTGTTATTCACGAACAAGCACGCAAATAAGCCATGTAATATTTAGAGCACAACTTAAATGACACAATATATACCGCTCCGTCAATTTACGTTGCCACATCCACTAGGATTTCAAATCAAGGATGAAGAGGCTTTTTCTAGGCATGTGTTCTCTTTTAGGATACATCTGCCCTTTCCATCAAACGGGGACGCAGCCAAAATCGACGTAACTTTATAGTATGTTGTCTTATAAATGTGTTATCATTCTTGTTTTTCCTGTTTTAGATGCCCTGGGACTCGTCGGAAGAGCAGATGGGCTCGCCCCGAGAGATGCGTATCCACGTGCAAAGAGTGATCGCCATTCCCGCGCCGCACGAGCCCATGGGCCCCTTCGCGCCGCCGCCGCCCCCTCAGAACAATGAGCAGAATGAGGTAGGTACCAGATTTTTTATGGCAAAGACATCATCATAAAACCATACGAAATCGTTAAATACCATGTTCTCTTATAACATTTAGGTACAATGCTTACTTAGTGGTTTGTATATACTTTGTCAGCTCCTCGTAATTTTAACTTTGCTACAAGTTTTTCAAGTAAAACATTACGCAGCTATTAGAAAGTATGCAGTGCAAACATGAGCAGCTCGCCTGGCCGTGTGTCCATGTAGCCAGCACTCGGAGTCAAAAAACTTTGATTAGTATAAAAAACGTTGTACCGTTAGTGAATGGTTTGCGATGTTATTACTGCGACGGGCCGAATGGTTCGCTTGAACTCCACAAGCCTGTCATTACATGATCTCAAATAGTCGTAAAGTATCAGAACACACAAGAATGTTGGCACTGATCAATTTCCGGCTCATTTTTGTGGCCGGACCATGTCCGCAACACGGATACACAGTTTGCAGCTCAACCATCTACCGTTTTTAAACCACCTCACTCGTAAATGCTGCTAACAAAGTTTGACGACACACTTACCGCAACAATGGAAACCGATTGCTCTCTGACGCCGGCGCTTCCGTCATGCAAATTGCGCGCTAGCGGCAACTCATCCATTACTTTGGTCGAGGACGGAAATTCTTCGATAGATAAGATCCGAGCGGGAACTGTCTTCATTCGCTTAAGGGTCGACGAAGAACAACACGCGGCAGCTCTTGACAGTACTGCAGTGCTTCAGGGCTACGATCGATTCTTCTTTTGGTTCCTTCATGCGCTGATAATTAATACAAGACATTACACATACACAGATAATTGAATTGTTACAAGGAGTGTTACCATACTTTGTAGGATATGTTAAATGAATTGGTTCCGGTTGGTGTAATTTGGCTAATACCTTTTGAAAACCTGCGGATAACTTGACTACTTCCGGCGTTCAGGGTTGACCACTAGCTGGCTCGAGTGCCCCAGCACGTGCGGAATGCATTGTCTGTTTAAAATATAAAAACTAATTGGCGAATAAAATAACAGTAAAGGAGTGATATTATAATAGCGTAACATCACGCCTGTAATCCCTAAAGGTGTAGGGGCAGATAAGTGCTGTACACTCAGACGCTTCACCAGTTATGTTTACGTCCCAGCATTGAATAGCAGGTGAGCCTATTGTCATACACGGGGCACAAATCCGCACTCCGAGCCTCTAATAGGACTTTCAAGTTAGAAAACACAATAGTATCCGAACTGGAGATCAAACTCAGGACCTCTCAATCAGCAGTCGCGCTTGCAACCACTCAATCAATGATGGCTAATGAGGAACCGTGACATTAAAATCATGTTTGAATTCCCACATTTACTTTCTTGTAAGTCGAGCAATAATCTAGTGAAATGAAATATAAGAGTCAATGCAACGTCATTAATATTAGTAGCAGCCGTCCAATTGCACGTGCTCGTGCAGCCGAGGCGAGGACTGGTATTTAAAAGTACCTCGTTAAAACTGTACGGGAATCCTTACACAATTTCATGAATGTATTAAATATAAAATCTATGCGTTAATCAGCTTTGCTATCAGCAGGTTCGTATCTCCTTTGTCTATCGATGTCCATGAAGTGGTTGCGCATTAACCTTAAAATGTAAGCAAGCGAACATGGTCACGTACTTTATGGACTGTGTTCTGAATGCCAACGAACGCTCCACGTCGTCCGGAGATGTTGCTGTGCAGATAGCGGAGTGCTTCCGAAGCTAGAATAATTATACTACGTAATTACGTTGGTGAATTGGTGAAACGTGGGAGTGCATTACATTCCTCTGCCTGCCCCTTTAGAGATTACAGAAGTGATGTTACGTTTTTTGAATAGTTACGTGTTTATGCTCATCTCGGCTACAGCGCACTGCCAAACTGCCTACCCGCGCTTGGCCAGCGTGGCAGACTACGGCCTTAACCCACCTCGTCGCGTGAGGAGACGAGGCCCAACGGTGAAACGATAAAAGCGTTGGCGATGATGACGCCGCCCTCCGAGGTCATCTGTACCGCAGGAGATCGTGCTGTTTGTTTGGACGACTTAAGCGTGTTTGCTTGTAGGCGATGGAAAACGTGACATTTCAGCTCAGCGAGAGATCACGTGGCATTACATAGTAAATCTAGACGACGTGACGACACAGGACCGCGCGGCTCTGGCGAACAAGACTGTTATAAGTGATAAAGGATGATCGTGTATTGAAATATTGAATTTATTTATTTAAATATGACTATTGCTCACTTTAATATTCAATTAATGAATTCCTTTCATTCGTAAAAACTTTAATCACGGCACGTAGCTACATTTAAAGTTGTAGGGCATCTTCATTGTATACTCTTTAGTTATCGAGACGTGCTCTAATCTCGTTCGACAATATTCAATGCATGTACGGTTTTAGTGGCAGGAAAGAAACAAAAACAAGGCGCGATCATTTCAGCCGTGAATAATATGCATGTGCCCGGACGTATACATGTTTGTGTGGACGGCGAGGTGCCGGCGGTGGAGGGCGCACATGTGTAATGCGAGATCCGGCGGTCGGCGGAACCTATGTAGCGTTTTCTCGCTGGAGGTTAAAGAACTTGGCTTGTTTGCATACGAATGGGGTCAATATTTATCGTTCCTTCATTAATATCGTCGAAGGCTTCGCGACGCGAATAAACAACTTGTTACAACGTCCTGCGCGATGTTCGCGTCACTAACGCACTTTATCGTTTGTTTTTATAATGTAGCTTTGATGTGATAAAGTTGAGCAGAGATTACTTTTAAGAGAATATTAACTTCAGATCAGCGAGTAAAGTTATTCAAGTAGGTTTAGAATAAAAATGTTGTATAATACATTATTTTGTTCGTTTTCATTTTGATTTACGTAGCTTAAAACAATTCTTATTTGCACCAATATTTGATTTCGTAAGGCAATTTCGAAGGAGAGATCGTAAATAAATTTGACAATGGAAGCGGAAAAAGGCTGCGCCCTCTTGAATCCACTCGGCGGCTCGGCTCTCGGCTCTTTTTATGAATATATAGCATCCTAATTGGCAGCATGTATGGGTACATCAATACCTACGTGCCGAGACATCTTTGTACTCTTTTTCAAGAGAATAGCGCGCACTGAGCAGTGTAACACTTGGTATAGTTAAACTTTAAGTGTTGACTGCCTCGTTGGTCGTGTTGTTGCAATCGCGACAGGCGATCGTGAGGTTTTAAGTTCAAATGCAAGGTCGGGTGCCATTAGATTTTCTAAATTGAAATTAATAGTAGGGGCTCGGAGGCTGGATTTGTCCCCGATATGGCCAAAGAGTCACCACCTATTCCACCATTGGATGTTAACGTAACTGGTGAAACGTCGGAGTATACTACTCTCCTCTGCCTACCTCTTCCGGGATTACAGGCGTGATGATACGTTTACGTGGAGAAGAAGTGCACAAAACTAAAATGTATATTTAATATGTAAGGATGGGCCGAGCACCCGTTTACACCTCGGTACTCGGCATGCTGCTCGATGTTTAGTTGCTCGTAATCGGCCGCATGGCTCGGTTGGAGATCCGAGTGCCGAGTATTCGATTACTATGCTTGTTCATCATCATCATCGTGTTCTTCTCCACTGCCAGACGCACGCCTCTACAATAGCACGCCACTGAGCTCAATCTCCAGCTTTTAGCATTCCACCGCTGCCAGCCACTTTGCGTAAATCGTCACTCCACCTAGCCGGAGGGCGTCCTACCGCTACGTTATGCGTGTAATATTAAACGTTTCATTTTCTTGAATAATTATTCCCTTATTCATATACATCCTCAGTTTTAGTAATCGATCGCTCGCTGAATATAGAGTTTCAGACGCGCACAATAAAATGTTTAGTACGTGGTGTACGTGCGGATAGCTAGCTTTATGTGTTTCCTAACGCTCGAATGGATTCTGCTGCGGGGACCACTGGCTGTCGGGAACTGATGGGCATGAGGATTCACTTTTTAGGGTCTAAGTGAAGATCGGTTCGGCTTTTAAAACAACTGCGCTCCAGTGGCTTTGTAATAGACGATTTTTTATGGACACACCAAAACTATGCACGGATTTCTTCCACATATTGTATGATATCTCGTAAGGGTTTCGCTCGTACGGAGATAGCGGAGCCGGCCGAATACTCGACATTACTAAGATCAAAGCGAGTAACATTCGGAGCTCGCTTACTTGGCAAAAGTACGGAGGCCTTGGCCCTAAGACGAATTAAATAAAATACCTAGTCTTTGACATAAGAACCTCAACAACGTCCATATTTGAAATTTGATTAATGACGGTCGACTTTCGATCGCTACTGGACCATTAGTTCTCACAAGTTTGTTGATTGCTTCGCAGCAGGCCGCCGTCCTGCACCAGTTCGTGCCGCAGCCCGCGCCCACGCAAGAGCTGGAGCAACCTGAGGTAAACTCGTCGGAAAGACAATTGATTGAATCGTGAGAAACGAACTTTAATTTAACAAATAGTTTTATGCGAGTACCACAAACGACACAGGCAGGACATGCCGCAGCCAGCCGGCAGCTGTTTGCTGCAGTACAAATGCTGCAATCATCAGCGACTGGAGCAAGTTGTTACAAGTAACACGACGTGTTTGTACTGTCATCGTGTAATTTACATTCTGTATGGGATTTCATGCTTTTTTACTATTTGAAGCTCTGCATTTACAGAACACAGATATGTACAGACCTTGTCTCGTC
This sequence comes from Apyrrothrix (Melanopyge) sp. n. Burns01, assembly GCA_018237605.1. Taxonomy (NCBI): domain Eukaryota; kingdom Metazoa; phylum Arthropoda; class Insecta; order Lepidoptera; family Hesperiidae; genus Apyrrothrix; species Apyrrothrix (Melanopyge) sp. n. Burns01. The sequence goes on from DVPD01000037.1 coordinate 13,778, forward strand.
TTTATGAAACAGATATGTAATTATAATAAATATTATATAATCTTTCAAAATCTGCGTTGTATGTATTCACATGAAGTAACTTTCTATTGTAATATGTGTTGCTGGGAGAAACGCTGCATTCACACTGTACCTGAACATAAAAAAGTATTGCAGTGTCTCGGCCATGAGTATTTATCAAGTGTCAGGCCCGTCGAGGCATGCCTTTTCTTATTTATTAGAAACGCGGTCGGCGAGTGTCAAGCCGTATGTTCGGCGTAATACCTCACCTTCACCGGATTTATTCTAGTTTCATCCTTTTTTTCATTTACCTAATTCGCTTCCGTACAGTAGTGTTGGAGTCAGCACGGAGGTCGGACCGGGCAATTGAGACCATTGATTTAGACGTTGGCAGGTCTCTACCTTACCAAACGTTCCATTCAAAAATACTCTGCATTCTCTTCTTTCTATACCAGCGGTGTACCTACCATCCCTTTGAGGCACAGCCAATACATACACACTCATCTACACGTTTCAACGCTAAATGATATAGGCACGTTACGGGAACAGGTACAGAAGATGCAGATGGACGGAGCGCAGGTGCAGATGAACCTGCCGTGGGGGCTCACGCCCGAGGACCTGCACGCCATCCACCGCTCGGCGCAGGAGGCCGTGGCGACGCAGCGCCGCGAGCAGCAGGCCGACAGCGACATGCAGGAGGTACTGCTCATGGTCTGCGTCTGCCTGCCTCGGCCCATGGCCACACGTAGGCCCTAATAAGGAGGATTATTGACCGTAATTCCCGCGCTCATATTGCATGTCGCGACACACTGAGTCACTGCTAAAAGTTGCCACGGGGAACTCCCCTACACATATGTTTGAAACAATATCCAATTCGTTGTTATTATTATTATTATATCATTACGCCAGGTCCCTTATCGGGTAGGCGGAGAGCGTTGAATGCCAAATATATCCATCCTTACATGTCTAATCCTTCGACCACATTCATCATTGTCCTTGCACTGATGTCATGCTCAGTTCATTTAGTAAAAAATGTTCCGATTTTCAGGTGAAGACGATCGTGAACAGCTTGGCTGCGGCGGCGGAGGCCGAGGCCGAGGCGCAGGCGCAGGCGCAGGAGGAGCAGCGCCGCGTCGAGCCGCCGCCGCAGGCGCCGGCCGCGCGCGCGCCGCGCACGCTGCTGCTGCCGCAGGACCTGGACGAGAGGCCGCACTGTGAGTCGCTCGTTTGTTGTTGACGAGACCTCGAGGAGGCGGAGCGTCATTGGGGACTATGACGTCGTGTCGAATTATATTCGAGAGCAGGCAAATGTACGTCTGATGGCTCGTCGTTCGAAAAGGACAATAAATAATAACGTGGTTAATACTCAAGTACAATATATCCTATTATTATGTTGTCGGCCGCACAAGCCGCTGCCCTTATGTTGTTGCTTCGCGCACGCGGCCGCGGCTCGCGGCGCGCCCGGCACCAGGCACACGCACACGATCATGTCCCAGTAGGTCGACCCGTAAACCGATTCGTTTCCTACTATTGTTATTAGGTCGGTAGCTATTGCGTCAGGTTTATTGGAATTCATCGTAGCGTTAAAATTAATTTTATGACGTCGTTGGTTTTTCCAACCTCGCATTAGGAAGCTAGTACGGCGTTAGTACTGCGCGACTAGCGCGTGTATCGACTTAACAGAACTGATTTAACGTAGATGTTATAGCTTATGAAAAAACCTGTTAAATCGAACCCCCGCCCTCTCCGCACGACTTAACCTTAGACCGCCTGCAACCCGTTGTTATACCCAATTTGTAACGATCGCCTGCGTGCGACCATTTTCTACGTGTAGTAAGTAACGTGTTCCGGTCGCTACCGTAGTTTGGTTCCACAGGATCGTCCATTTAATTACAGTGGTATCAAAAGTATGTCGTTCCATAAAAAAACATAAATTATTTATTTCAGAACATGTAAATATACACAAAACTAAGTACATTTGTATTTTTCCGTCTTTACCAATATTTGTCAAAATGATCTTCCGTGTCCGGGGCCATCTTTGTAGGCATTTTAATAATGCCTGTGTCAAGAGGCTCCGCTCTCCCATATCGCATTCCATTTTTATCATTTAAACGTGTATTTACCTGGAACTGCTGTCTTACTTGAGGATGTGCATGTATCCATATGTACTTGTGTTGGGTATGTGTGCTTTTGTGTGTGTGTGCGTGGGGTTGTGCGTGCATTTATGTGTGTCAAAATTTTATAAGGCTATTTGATCTACTTTAAAAGGGTTTCAGTTTCATTGCAATTAAGTGTGTTAATCCAAGTGAGTATTTTTCCTTTACAGTTTCTGGTTAGCAATTTGAAAATTCAAGTTTTTTATTTATGTGATTGTTCAATAGAGATTATTGGGCTAGGAATTGTCTCTTGGCAAATTTGGTTTTCGTTTGATGCGTTAGAACCACATTAAATTTCCTTCTCCCAGTAACTAACACAGGATCGAATGTTAAAGTTTTATGTAGTTTGATAACAGTGAATAAAATATATAATTGTCGCACTGTCAGTAGGTCGCACTGTTCACATAGATTTTGCGTAGGAAATCTAAACAGCTTAAATTGCATAACTTTGAGTAAGCAGCGCTGGTCTCTTTCGAGCGTAAGGAATTTTGATTTTGTAGCTCCACCCCAAATAGGAATACAGTAAATGAGAACTGACGGTCCTAAATTGATGTAAATCTGATTTAGTAGTTAAGGTGTGGTCACATGTCGCAGAGTTTTAAAGATCCATGTCCAGCAGTGGACGGGAATAGGCTGATGATGATGATAATGATATCGCTTTCTTTTTTATGCAAATTACATAGACTTTTTCTATCAATAACAGAACTCAACCAATAAGTAACTATTCTTTGAAAGCGATATAGATTATTTTACATTTTCATGCCGAAAAATGTTTTTTTAATTACGTAGATACATTTTATATAATTTATAAGTAGGAAATAAAGTG
>DVPD01000038.1:0-16742 GCA_018237605.1 Apyrrothrix (Melanopyge) sp. n. Burns01
CTCGACCCGGGATTCGAACCCAGGACCTCTCGATCGGCAGTCGCGCATGCAACCGACACGACCAACGAGGCAGTCATTAAAGGAGAAGGTTCCTTAAAAAGAGAGTTTTCTTATTGATAGAGTGGTACATGGTCATGTACAACTCTAACAGAAGAATTAGTGCTAAATACGACTCTACCAGAAGAATTATCACCAATTGTGATAATAAAGTACTGTTGTAAAATAGAATAATTATGTTCCTTTGATTAGTCAATCAAGGGTCTGAGTCTCATAGGGGTTTGAAGTCTCATAGGACAGAATAAGCAACATGTATTTTCGAGTAACATTACAAAATGCGTTCCATCCTTTGTTAGCTTGAATGACTATTATGCTTAATACAAATAAGGGAATCAACATTTAGGAATCCTAGAGTAAGCATACACTTAGTTAAGGTTACAATCTTATAATATGTAATGTAAGTAAAAGTAAAATCAAATCATGACATTATTACTTGTTGTTACGTAACATTACATAACGTAACATCACGCCTGTAATCCCAAAGAGGTAGGCAGAGGGGTACAGTAGGAATTTCTACTAGTAAATCTATGTTAAAATAATTTAATAGTACTGGACCCGGGATTTGAACCCAGGTCCTCTTGATCGGCAATCGCGCTTGCAACCACTTGACTAACGATGTAGTCAATGTTTTTGCTATCTTATGCAATCAGTATTTTTATATACCTCGTGTATCTGCTTTGTTAAAGAATAAAAAGTCTATTATAATTTAGTTCATAAATGAATAAAAGTAAAAAAATAAGTGTAAAAAACGAAAGATTAGAAATATTTATGTCATACTTATTTCCGGAGACATCGATTTTTCAAAGACAATAAAAATAATGTTATTAATTCGGGGAGTGACTCACACTTGGTTCATATAATATGAAATCTAGTACAATCTTTACAATTAACAACACATTGAATTACAATAGACTGGAAATAGACTCCTATCTATTCCATAATGGAACATAAACATAACTGGCGAAACGTGGGAGTGCACTACTCACCTGTTCGGGGATTACAGGCGTGAGATTACTGAATTACAATATGTAGAGGACAATTAGATAATAATGAAGAAAGGCCAAATAAACAAGCGACTGTCTTAAAAGAAAACACAGCAACTTTTTTAGAAAACGAAGCGAGCGTCCTTAGGAAACAATTAGCTACACAAACACTTCTTAAGCTAACACATTAAGCCTAAGACTAGTTTTATGTACATAGTACATCAGGGAAATCAGACACAGTGTTTAAGACCTTGTTGTGGAATAATTAAAAAGTGAATAACATTACTATTTATGCTTCGTAGTAACTTTAAATTGACAGTACCCGTTTTCCGAGTACAGAAAACAAGAAAATACACATCACGCCTATAGTCCCCGAAAAGGTAGACAGAGGAGTGTAATACTCTCCTACGTTTTACCTGTTACGTTTGCGTTCAACTGTGGAATAAAAAATAGTGCTATGTTTATAGTCGTATATTGGCATAGTTTGGGTTGTAAATGCAATTTGAAAATTGGAATTGGAATCCTATGGAGTGAAAAATTTTATAAAGAAAAGTGTTAATGAAGCTTAATGATCGGTGAGTACCGAGTTTGTGCAATGTGTTTTGATAAACGTGGAATGAGCGAATCAATGGAAATTTAAAATAGTTCAAGGTAACTTTAAACATACGTGTTAGACATAATGTTTGAACATTACATGTTAAAGTAATAATTTGAGGTCTAAGGCAGAAAACTGATATTTTTAATATTACCTTTTCTACTTTTAACTTTTGATAATCGAAGCAAATGAATTTCCAGAGGTGAGAGAGGCTATCTTAATATCTATACAGTTATACACCATTTTTAATTAGAAATAAAACTTATTGTCTAACATTTTGCTAATGCCGAATAAAAAACTTGTATTAGAGCATTACTCTATACAAGTTTTGTAGAAATGTACCGTATTTAAGGCTTCTGGAAAGTAATCCTGTTTTGGAGTTTGATATTAGATCAACAGGTTATAGTAAAAACATGACTCAAAAAGTGCTGAAGAATGACAACTACAGAATACCACTTGGAATGTTCTCGGACATTGCATACCAAAATAACAAATTTGAAATCAAAATATGCATACAACTAGCACGAACTACATTTACTTCCAAATTCAATCAAGTATTTTTAAAATAATGTTAAAATAGCGCTAATAACACAGTTTGACATATTGAATAATAATTCTGTACCAAAATAAGACATTTTACACATAATAATTTCGATCGTTATTTCCTGAATTTGCTATGGAACGCAGCGGGTCCCAAATTACAGTTTCGCAGTTGCTATCTTTCACCTTCTGACTGTCCCCAACTGCTGTGCTCTGAGAACGTGTCCTCCCGCATTCGCACCCCCATTTTACTGCCCCGTGTTTGAGATAATAATGTACAACTTTTTTATTCAGTGCAATATAAGAAACACAGGTTCATTAATATATTTTTAAATTAATGATAATAATAATCTTCTATTGAGGTGTTAAAGAAAATCTATTTTGAAAGAAATATTTCAACAAAACCTTTGCAAGATAATTACTAGGTACGTAAAACACCTACAGTAAAATAAAATAATATACCAATATAAAGAATACGAGTTTACCAAAAGAACAATCGAATTGCAGACCAGGACACAATGCCCTATGGGACACGTTCGCTCAGTATAAAATAGAAGATATTTCTGCTTGGAGTTGTTTGCAGAAGCAAAAAAGTGCACTCTTTGTGAAAATAATGTTAGGGCGTTTATATTTTCTACAAAATTTTTATGGAAAACTATGATTGCTATTCTCAGACAATGTCTACACTTCCTCATGTTGGTTTTTTTACCGAGTCATCAACCAAATGTGATCTATTTTTACTTTTTATTGCGAATGTCAAATATGTCTTTACATTTTTTTACACTGACGCTGGTACACAAATCATCTGACATAATCTAAGCAAAAATATTATATTCTATGTCAAAATAAAGGAATGATTCATCGATGGATTGGAAATTAGGCATGAAATTATTAAAAGTTTAATGCAAGAACACAAAATCCAGAAACAATCTACGCCCTGGCAGTGTGCTGTCTTAAGACGTTAGGCGACGTCTCGATTTAATGAAGATAGCGTCAAAGCGCTACCACACTAAATAGTACGGACCATTCGGGCCTTGACATGACACATCCATATGTAGCAAGACGGACCCTAGACATGGAATGTCACAGACTGGACACAAAATAGACAGAGTTATCTGAAAAGCAAGCAACATCGGAGATATACATGTAGATCAAATTCTAATCTGTTTAGGCGTTTAAATAATGACAACTTGCTTTTCCTCGTAGAAATATACCTATTGATATTTGTGTATGTGAAAATAAGTTTTGCAAAATCATTTCAGCTTGTTTCTAATTTGACAATATCTAATTTACTCCATTCCTGAAGTTGTAAATTCCCGCTGAAGTTTTACTCATTAATTTTGTGACATGTTACGTGTGTCAAGTCAATTATGAAACTAAATTATGAAACTAAATATTACATAACTTGACATGTTATTCGCTCGCATAGATTAGAAATCCAATTTAGGTAATTCGTATTTGTACGCTTTGCACGAAGTTAGTAATTAAGTATAATGTGTTTTGCTTACTTACGTATACCGAACTGTCTTCGTATCAGGCAATGTTACTTTGTAAGATTGCTTTAATGAAGATGGACGTCGAGCAACGGGAGAGCTCGATTCCCGTACGCTCGGGCGCACAGTCTATTGCGGCGCGGAATTGATACGTTTGAGTGTACGAGCAAACATACGTCAGTGGTAGCATCCAATACATACATATGTATTATTGCATTGACATGTATTTGAGTTGTATGTATATTGACATGTACATATATTATTGATATAATATGCGATAATAACGTTGTGAGAATATATTTTACTACATTATATCGGTACAAAAAAGGAACATCATGCTTGGAATCCGCGAAGGGGTTGTATATGTATCTACTGATAAGTCTTTTTTAATTTGGAAATCACATTTCGTAATCAGATATACATATCTATGTACATATTGTACTTGAAGTCTGAAAATAATATTGTTTTATTACGTCATGATTGTATATTTTAATTTACGTCAATTTTGTTTCTTGAATTTTGATAACTGTTAAAGTTTGTCGTGACAAAGTTGTTCAGTTTGTTTTCAATTTCAAGAAAGCGAATCGTTCATTCTTATGTACAACTTACACTTCAGTCCTCTGTCGTTGTTCTTAAATTCTACTTAGAGCAAAGTTAATAATGCTTGTTCGTGGAAGTTGTGTTAATAACATTTATTTACGTTGCGGCCTCTGGGAACACAAACAGGTGCTCGAAACAACCTGTTAAGTTTTAAGGACCATCGTCTTATCCTATTGCCTCTCTTTATTTGTGGCAATATACGAGTATCTACTTATTTTTTGGCATTTTTACGAGCCTTGTTTGATGAAATCATCATCAGAATTTTTTTCGTTCTAGTATCGGACACGAGTCTCTTCGGAAAATGAGAAGTGTTAGAATGACAAATTGTATTTAGGAGTTTTAATTCCTTAATTCGTATTATAGAACACATATACAATGCGAGCTGGAATGGAATGTTGAGTTCGGACTTCGAGCAAGATTTTCCGTACCGTTACCAGTCTGAATATATGTAGGTATACAACGCGGCGCTATAGAAAGACAGAAAATAGACAAACGGGTGTGAAGGTAGGCTAGCGTTATAGAAAGAGAAATGTCAATCAAAATCACTGTCAAAAACACAAATGCAATATATTTTAAGAGAAAATTAATGACTTTGCCGCGTTTATGGATTTAATTCATTTAAATTGATAACGCAGAGTTAAAACTCTTCCGTGCCTTCCTGGGTTGACGCATTCTTTTTACTTTATTGTAACTTTATATAGCTTAATCCGTGACTTTAGATATGTATTTAGACTTTAAGTTTTATAGATTTACTTTTTTAAAAAGAAACATGTTCAATTCTCCTGGGGATCGATTTTTAGGAACATCATTAGTGTGATATTTAGCGCAATATAAAAAGCTTACTTGCATTCATATGTACAACAACATAAAAGACATAAAGACTACCGAAGAATTACGAAAGTTCTACTATTTGAATTTTATTTATTTCCGATTACCACAAGGATTATCGCAATTAAATATTGCCTATCATTTGCGCAATCATATGTAATTTCTATAGACATGCAGGTAAATTGAGAGACAGATTCAAGCAACAATTTAAAAACAGCATAATTTGGATTAGCCAGTAATAAGACGAATATTATTATTAACGTAAATTGAACATAACAATGAAATGTATCGACAGAACCTACAAATTTATGTAGTAGTATAAACATATTTTTTTTTCAATATTAAAGGTTCCATTTAATTATAATTATTTAATCATTTAGGATAAACAGGTTATAACACAGGTAAGTAGGTATAATTTACTCTTAGTTAGAGTTTAGTATTGATAGTTGGCCTGCGATATCATGACAAAACAGCAAGTTGGGTAAGCACCTGCCGGGATCTTCAACAAACTATTCGACGTTCGGAACGCGCGAGAGGCGACAGCAGTGGCCGCGCGCGTGTCAAATATGGACAAGGGACACGCTGTTGCGAATTAGTGACTAAAGTACTTATTGAATATTCATTCATTCATGCCTGTCTGCCTCTTTGGGCGAGTGGTTGCAAGCGCGACTGTTAGTCGAGAGGTCCTGAGTACAATCAGGTTTCGGGTACTATTGGATTTTCCTAACTTAGGTTTTCTAGTAAACATTACCTAATATTGGCTCGGAATTTGGATTAGTGTAGTATGGCAATAGGCTCACCGCTATTCCATAGTGAGAAAACCGTAACCAGTGTAACGTGGGAGTGCACTACATTCCTCTGCCTACCTCGTCGGGTAACGCAGGTGTAATGTCACATTCATTCATTCCTCAATGAGCCTGTTTCCATCCCCTGCTAGACATAGATCTCTCCATAGCACTATACTGAGCTCGATCTTCAGCTCTTCGTATTCAACGACAGCCAGCTTTCCGTATATCGTCACTCAACCTAGCCGCCGGGTGTCCTTCGCTACGGTTGCCAAATCGCGAATATTGATAACTGTTACTAAGCTTATTTCACTGTTATTAACTATTTATTAACTATTTTCAAACCATATTATTCTGAAAGGAGAGATGTTTTATAATGGAATGGTAATAGGGTAAATACTTCATACGGGTACAGTAAAGGTCTTTCTTTTCATCTTTTGAGTCACTTCATATTTACTTACACGGTATAAACTAATCAAATCCCGAATTGAAAAATTTCCTTCAAAACACGTAACCGAAATAAACGTTCGTGTAAATATAATTCGGGACTCATCTACAAATAACTTCTCTAATGATTCATATCTACAGATTTAACTTTAATCTTCTTGCTAAATTGTTTATATTCATTAATTAAAATGTTTATTTCTGGTTCTCTTCCCTTTTTTATTTTTGATTTCTCGTACCAACCACAATTTTTCACAATCACCAAGGTTTGACTGGTAGAGAAAGTGACTGAGTATTTACCTCCACCCATTGTATAATTAATAAAGGGCAAACCAAATAAATAAATGTGCATTACCGTTAATGAATCTGTAATAAAGAATAATTCCCATTTTTATCCAACCATATAGAATGTAAGCTTATGCCTTAGACCAGGTAAAGTTTGTTTGGAACAAGAAAGCGCAGCGCAGTTGGGGGTGTCAGAGATAACAACTGTGGCGACAAGAGCTCGCAACTAGCGCCCAGTGCCACGAGGAGTGGCTGTCACATCTTATACTTACATCTTATAGAATTTCGAAGAAAATATTTTCCAATCATAAAAACGCTGCATCTCAATTTGCCTGAACAGCTGCTATTTACATCAAAATTCAGAGATACAATCTTTAATTTTTCTCACAATGGGACCATAAGCTTGCTCCACCATCTAAGACGGATCCAAAAATTCAGATACGTTGTATAAAGTTTTGAAATCGCCCTAAGGGTCCGTCTCTAACGGCAAGTTTTAACGACTGTTACCTAACTATAACAACCGCGAGGAGCTACTTAACGAACTCTAAGAAGCACAGACACGTTTTAAATGTTGCACGGCCACTAATCCATTGTAAATATAAGACGTTCCTATTCATTACTCGTGGGTAATATCATATACGTGGATATTTTTCGATTTGGACACTGTGGACACTAATACACGAATCTTGCAATATCATATCGACTGCGATGTATTAGCGCATAGAAGCCTTCAGCACTTCAATAAAATCTTTGCTTGGATATAAATCTAATATTTTACAACGGATATCGTTCTGATATTTTACGACATATAAACGTGATCTGACTGGCCCGTTGGCGCAGAGGTTAGCTAACCTGACTGTTGCGCCAGGGGTAGTGGGTTCGATTCCCACCCAGAATAAATATTTGTGTGATAAACACAGGTATTTATTCTGTGTCTGGGTGTAAAGATATCTATATAAGTATATATTTCTATGTATAAATGTAGTTTATCAGCCACCTGGTTACCATAACACAAGCTCTCTTGATGCTTACTTTGGGATCAGATGGCCGTGTGTGATGTCCCAAGATATTTATTTATATATTTATATTGATAAAAGTATGGTTGAGGATGAAAAATATTACGCTTATTTACCTCCATATGGCCTTTCATTCTGTACGAGTATGTACATATTTGTAGTAGTTGTTGGAAAATTAATAAATATATTCCTACAGTTTTAAATATGCTTAGTTTTGGCTTTCAGATTTATTTTTAAAATTAAATTGAAATAAATTTACTAAATAATTTAGAATAGCTCACTTCACGTAATTTCGAAATATAAGTTACTTAAAGAAACAAAGAAGTCAAATGAAATAACTTAATTTTTACTTTAAGTTGTTTAGCAAATTTTAGCTGAAGCATTTCCCAGTGCCGTGTCAGGATTCAAGATTAGCGAATTATTAATTTCAAAGTTTGAGGTTATAATCAAGTTATTATAACCAAGTTACAAGAACTTTGAGGTAGAATTTTCTCCGACTTTAACATTTATTAGACGACAAATAAATCTGCGGAGTCAATTTCCTTATTTCACTGTAACATAAAGATCGCGGAATAGGGTAAGTAACAGTTACAATTTCTACATTAAAAGCTGTTTCGCTTCTTCCACTTAACTTTTTCAGTGTTTTATATAGAATAAATTGATGGCTCTGGAAAATGACTGTGTCATTTATTTAAAACATCACTTTCTGTAACGGTCCTGCAGAATCTTTTTAACAGCTTGCGAAGTCTGGCAACCCGCATTTCTTCAGCGTAGCAAGTATGATCGAATGATATTGATAGGAGACTCTTTTCATTTTGATAGGAGAGATTGAGTGAGTTTGATTGGAACGGTAATGATGTACAAAATTTGAAAACATTTGTTTTAAACATAATTATTATCCACATTTAATAACCCTATAATTAATTATTTTATGAAAACTTATATAATGCGGGTTTCTTATACAATAGTATAAGTCGAGTAGGTATTGGTTACCGCACAACGGATGGAGTAGACCTTGGCATAAATGAGAAATTTGTCAATAACAAAGAATGATGAAGCTAAGCAATCAATTATTCATTAAAACAGTCGTCAAAATATCTCAAAGACCCTTTAGGGCCGGTCCACACGGCGCGTTGCATAAGCGTTGCGTCGACGTAGCGCTGTCGCTGCAGCGTTTTATATACTAATAATCATAGTGTTCACACGATGCGCTGCGTCGACGCAGCGCATAGACGATTGAGCTACAGCGCCCGAGACGAAACGGGCAGGAGTGCACTCATTGCGTCGCTGGATTCCGCCGAAACGGCAGCGCTCAGTTGTTTGTGCTTCTTTTCGGATAACTGCAACGCTTACTTAAAATGCTCGCCGCAACGGTGCGTTGCCGCTGCGTTGACGGAACGTTACGACTGCGTCAATAACGCCGCGGTGGCGCAGCGCCCGTGTGCCCGACTATGCGTCAAAACTTTTGCGTTGCGACAGAGCAACGCAACGCAACGCGCCGTGTGGACCGGCTCTTAGTGCGCTGTAAAAACTTTTTGCTCGTTGAGTGCTAAAGCAAAAGTGCGCCAATATGCATTGGAGAAAGGTGGACGACAAAGATTCTCCATCAGTTCCGACGCGAATACCATGGGCAGCAGTATAACTACACGAAGATACGAATTTGTGTAGTCACTTTAATTATACAATAGTGTATAGTAATTTAATTATGTACTATAATGTCATACAATCTGAAACACAATTATTTCGATAATCACGTTCTTAACCGTTAGACGTCATTATAAAAAATAAATATTTATTCTCTATTATATAATATTAAAATATTCCTTAACTCATTGGGAACTTTAATTACTTTCAGCGCGTTCCGTCCATCAGCGAGCATCGGAAACAAAGAAAATTCAGAAGAAGCAGAATTCCCTTAATTGTATTTTGTGGCTACTCGTTAATTAAAAGCTTACTGGTTGCCACGTTATATACATTAGAAGTATATGTTATATTTTTGTCATTAGAGCTCCGATGTATGTGGCTTTATATACATTATACGTGATTTTCTACTCAAGTATTAATTCATTTATACGAAGCAATCTAGATTATGTTAATATATTTCACGACTGTGAGAAAGTAGCGGCATCACTAAGTTGATAGATACTTGTATTATCATAGTAATGGAAAATCTCTAAAGAATTAAAAAAAATACAATTTCTTTTCTTTCATCATTCTTATATTCTGTAAGTACAACAAAGGAATATTTTGAAGCTGTGTATATGAATAATTTGAATGAATAAATACGTTTTGTAAGCCGGCGTAAGATTACTGAAGCAGTTTCGGTTTAATAAACGACTGAGGCATGTATCTATTTGAAGTATAATCTTCATTTACACAATGATAAGTTACATGATTTGTGCAAAAATGTTTTATTTTATACGATGAGATATGCTCGCGTTAATCATAAATTACCATGATAAGTTCACATTTCTCATAGGCAAAAGGTGTTATTATCGCGGTTCACTGATTCATAATAACCTGTATAGTGGACCAAGGATCTGGAAATTGAGTACGTAGATTCTTCATTACATTACGTGTCTTTTGGTACTCTTAAAGGATGAAATTTGAAAGAGTTACAGTAAATATTTTTTAGATTTATTACAAATGTATTCTATCAGATGATTAATTGATTCCGATCATTCAAATATGTTTAGTAAACACTTCTTGATCCGTTCGATATTACCGGTTCTCGGTGTTTAAAGTAAACACATGTCACAGAGCCAAGGAGGCATGTGTTGAAAATAAATCCATTTTACTTTCCACTATGTCTGCTGACCGCAAATAAATCCCAGGCTATTCGTTCATTTTTCCCGTCTGTATCTCATTTTGCAATGCCTTTGACTTTCCTGTAAAAGGGATATATAATGTTTTCGGTCAAAATATTTTAACCTCTTTGTCTTCACAATGTTATAACCTTTGTAGTATGAACTTTCAATTAACATTGTTTCAAATATAGAACAGAATGTGTCCAAGCGTAATGAATAAAAAAGGATAAATACTTTTATACAGTAGTTATTTTCCGTTGAAATAACTTACGGGACTCCATCCAAGATCCAATGCGCTCTTGGTCAATTATTTTATTCCTTATTTTTTCTTGGCGTATTTCTTTCTCTCCCGCCATTGCTTGAATGAGGTGTAGGTAGGAAAAAAAATGAATAATTTTCAAAGTAGATAAAAATTAATTTAGTTCAAGTACAAAATGTATACAAGTATTTCTTATGAGATCTGAAATAGCACTGAGTATTGAGTAATACTTATTAACATGAAACATTGTAGATGAACAGACGAAACTACTTTTAATTTTGAAAATCTCAACTGAAATTAAACGTACATAGTAACGGATGAACATAATATATATGTTTATTGCACATGTACAAAAGTTTAATCAGATTGAAATTTTTCACTCCAGCAGGACATCTAATAAACGTGATATTATAAATTTTCTCAAGGAATGTATTGGACATACTATGTTTGATAAATCAGGAACAATACAATTTAATTCGTCATATTCAAAATAAATATTAAGTAACGACTGTTTCTATTTGGTCCATTTTTATGTATACTATGTATTCTATTACTATACTATTCGTTACATTATTGTAGCTAATATAATTGTTATTTACACACACACGCACGTACACATAACTTACACAAATGTTTACACGCACAAATAAGCACAGTTTTGCTTAGTTACACATATTTAAAAATACTTGGCGATGTTATTTATCTTAATTAATTTCTACAAAATGTAAATCCATTATTGGCCTTAAGATAAAATTATTTGTAATAAATGTTTTATTCTCTAAGAGCGGTGGATTTTGTAAATAAACAAATGAATAAAAATGTATATACGAGTATCATTCAGCAGCGTTTACACAGTGGTAGGCCAGCGGTGGAGATTTCAGTCTACATTGCACAGTGATAAGTAATTTTAAAACATGTAATAGTGGATGTAATAAATAATTTTAAAACGTGTTGGTGGATATGACAAATAATTTTAAAACATGTGATGGTGGATGTGATAAATAATTTTAAAACATGGTTCTACAGTAAAATTATACCAGAATTGAGACTCAGATATTTTACTAGTCTGTTTTACCCAAGTCTATATGTTCCGACATTTCAAGCTATCGTTCAGGGAACGTACGAGAAATATACATAATACGAGTATGTACGTATGTAGCTCGAAGAGAAGTGTTAAGGTAAAGCGCAGGTGTACTGCTCCCGGGTGCTTCGATGAAACGGTTCTAGTGTTTTAATTACTCAAACTTGCACTGCATCTATATTTGTGGATTGTACATTTCACGCTCACGTTTTCGTTATAAAAAACATACTCGTCATAAAGTGAATTATTTCACGAGTAAGTACTATGCAAAGTACGTTATATGTAATGACAGTTATCCGATTATGAAGTACGTAAGTTTTTTACGCCGAATTTTGCTCTTTGAAATATACATCATTGAGTTCGCCTCGTTGATCGAGTGGTTGCAAAGCACGTGTGCTGATTGAGAGGTCCTGGGTTCGATTCCCGAATCGGGTACTAATAAATTATTGTAACTTGGAACTTCTAGTTGAAATTTCTAATAGCTCGAAGTGTAGATTTGTGCCCGGTGTAGTGCAATATAATAATAAGCCTATTTATTTCTTGCTTCTAAAAGTTTTAGTACATAATGAAAGTAAAAAATAATTTAGACTAATTTAGGAGTATTTTTTAGTACATAATGAAAGTAAAAAGTAAAGTCTAATAAATATTTAGTGTAATTGCAGGTTAGCAGATTTTTGTAATTCAAAATAATGTTTGATAGTAGATTACTTAAGTTAAATTATTAATTAAATAATGTTCTTGAATTGGCGCTGACTAGTCAACAAGAACCCCGGTTTGGGTAAAGGTCTTCTCTAAAGATGCCCAAGTATCTCTATCCTGCGCAATTTGTCTCCAGTCAGGTCGGGCTAATCTCCTGAGCCTTCTTACCAGCAAGTTAGTGGTCTCCCTCGGCTTCTTCGACCCGGCGGGCCGGGCCGACTCTGGTCCGTAGTTCGCACTACGTGGCCAGCTCATTTCCACTTCAATTTTCGTGCGAAAATTCGAGCGTCAGTCGCTTTAGTCGTTTTTATTATTTTAATGTGGCTGACTTTATCTATTATTTTATATTGAGCATACTTCTCTCTAGTCCTCTTTGACAGGTTCTGATTTCATTTGGAGCTTTAGTGGCGAACTTCCACGTCTGGCACCCATACGTCAGACATGGTAGGACACTTGAGTTCATAACTTTTGTTTTGATATCTGTCGGTATATTACTTTTGAACATTTCTTTTAGTGCCCAATATTTGTTCCATGTTAATTGTACCGTTCTTTCGATTTCTAATAGGTCTCTGTTTTTATCAAAACTTATTAGTTTTCCCAGATAGACGTAATTTTCGACTTGTTCTAGTGGCTCACCTTTGATTGTTATCTCTCCAGCTCTCTCTCCTCTTCCGGCTGTAGTTGGTCAATATCGTGGTTTTAGATAGGTTCAACGCCAGACCTACTCTAGCGCTGGCTTGGTGAAGAGACTGCACATGCACATGCATTGCATCTGGCCGGGCGTCTCTGAAGAAGAAGCAGGTCGTCTGCGAATCTAAGATGGCTTAAGTAGCTCCTTGTATACGATCATTGTCATTATACGACGGTGTAAAAACGTTGTATCGACGGTGTAACGATGGTCTAACGACGGCCTAATGGCAGTGGAACGACGTTCTAACGACACCTCAACGAAACCGCGACGACAGCTCAACGACACCACAACGAAACCGCAACGACAATTCAATAACAACTCAACAACTTTATTAAATATGTATAAGCCATTTGCCATATATATATATATGGCAAATGGGTCATAAGCCATTTAAATATATTATATATAGCAAATATATATGTTAAGCAAATGGCTTATGACCAACACTTTTATCATTAGTTATCGCCCACTTGAGTTGAGTTGAGGAGTTGAGTTGAGTTGAGATGCTGAGATGCTGAGATGATGAGATGCTGAGATGCTGAGCCAGCTCGGCCAGCTTAAGTTAGGGCGGGCCAGCTAAAGTTAAGGTGGGCCAGCTTAAGTTAGGGCGGGCCAGCTTAAGTTAGGGCGGGCCAGCTTAGGTTAGGGCGGGCCAGCATAAGTTAGGGCAGGCCAGCTTTATTTAGGGCGGAGTCAGCTTAAGTTAGAGCGGGCCAGCTTAAGTAAGGGCGGGCGCCAGCTTAAGTTAGGGCGGGCCAGCTTAATACTTATCCAAATAAATCCATCCAAATATCTTTATCTAATTGTAAGACTGTCTATCAGCTTGGACTTTTCATTGATTACTTATTAAGTTATTCACTCCAAGTTATCACACACTATTCAGGAACAAAAAGTGCAAATAGAAACATTGAAAAAAATCCCACAAGATAGTACTCTCACAAAATGTTCAGTGATCACTACCACAGCCTCATCTAGGAAACTGTCTAAAATTAGGATGAGTGTACCAAGAACATCTCCTCTTCACCACCAGAGAACTGTTTGTTTAAGTTTAGGGAGCACTCCGGTCATACGGAAAGCCACTACACCTCGCCCGCCATAAAGAGGCAATCAAACGCTGAAGCCATTACAGAGCAAACAATATAACAAATAGAAAAGTTGACACATCAAAAAACTAATGGTGCTCCAGTGAAGGCTAAATCGACTAAACAACCCCTTCAGCGTGACAGTGCACCTCAAAAGAAATGCCACGTAATTATCATCGCCGACAATCAAGGGATAGGGTTAAGAAAAGAACTTCAGGAACTGTTAGGGTGTCAATATCAGGTGACAAGTTTCGTTAAACCTCACGCGTCTGTTGTTAATGTTGTAGAATCAATGAAAAATGACATCTTAAAATTAGATAAGAATGATTATGTTATTTTGGCTAGTGGAAGCAATGATAAAAACTTCCATGAATATAATTTCTTTATAATTTATGGTTATCTTTTGTAACCAATACAAATGTAATATTAAGTGAAATTCCATATAACAGATATTTAAATGAAAAAAAATTAAACTATATTAGTTGGTAAAATTCTTATGCAGCAAATATTATAATGCATTATAAGTTGACCTAAACTATAGTTATTCTATACCTAGCTATCAAAAGTTTGTACGTCACTTAGCTCGATCATTTTTGAAAGAAATATTACGTTTATTTTATAAAACAAGAAAGGACAACTATGAAACTTATTTAAAACAAATTAATCAATGCTGTAAAACCTCAGTTAATGTGTATACACAAACTGATCCAGCTCTAGTTTGCGTATGTAATTTGAACACAAATTCTAATGTAAATTATGAAGGCCCTGATTTAGTCTCAGTTAATATTAATCATAATGATAATGGTAATGTAAATAATAATGGTGTAATTGATAATAATATAATGAATGATAGTGTAAATGACAATAATATAATGAATATTAGTGTAAATGGTAATAATAATAATGTCCCATGAGCTCATCTCGTCGTTTCCTTTCAAACTCAAACACCTTGTATTCACGGAATGCCTCCAGAGCGGCCGATCGGCTGCCACTGTCTCCCATTGTCTCGAATCGATGTTACATTGTTTCATATGACGTTTAAGCACATCTTTGTAATTGATCGCCCTGTTTCCGCTTACCATTCTGCAGTTCGAAGTACGAGTAAAAGATGTCTTTGGCTAGTCTCTGGTTCGACATTCGGGAGACATGACCAGCCCACCGCAACTGTCACCGCATTAGACAGGCTCTATTCCTCCGACATTAGCACGTCGTAGAACTTCCGTGTTACGAACACGATCCGACCAATGGATATTCATAATGTCGCGTAGGCATTTCAGGTGGAATCTGTCTAATGTTTTGATATGTTTACGATACAGTGGCCATGTTTCGGAGGCATATAGGAGACTTGGCAGAACGATTTCCATGTATACAGTTATTTTTTGTGTAAATGGTAATAATATAATGAATGACAGTGTAAATAATCATAATATAATGAATAATAGTGTAATTGATAATAATAATGCTTAACTAATAAAAATGTTATCAATGATAACACAACGCAACCCTTAACATAATCGGACATTAATCATAATAATAACTTTTAACTTTAAACATAATTATATTAATATTTTGCACCAAAACATTAACGGACTTATCAATAAAAGTGAACAATTAACGATATGCATTAATGAACTACAAAATAGAGGTGTAAGAATTGACGTGTTATGTATCACAGAGCGTAATATGATAAGAGGGGATGAACAAAGTTTAGTGATGCCTAATTACACCTTAGCTTCATCGTGCATGAAAAAAAGTAGACACGGTGGTTTCTGCATACTTGTAAGAAATACGCATAAGTTTAAAAAAATAAGTGATTCTCTTACTTCATCCGTTTTAGGTGTAATAGAATTCTCGGCGGTGGCATTCACGGAACATAAAATTAGTATAGTTTGTATGTATCAAGCACCAAAATTTGATTCTAGTTCATATAATACATTACATCTACATACATCTACAGCATGGGACAAATTAAATAATATTTTTTCACATCTTACATGTTAAATTAAAAAAGTTGTTGTTTGTAGCGATTTTAACATTAATATTCTTAAATGAGATAGTATAAAGACAGAATTGTCCTCATATAATTTAAAAATAGAAATACGGAAACCCAATCGCACATCATTATCAGAGTAGAAGAGGTAATGCTTACGATCTCATGAAATCGTATCTAACTGACAGGGACCAATATACAGAAGTAAATCAGATATGTAAAATAACCAATTGTTATATGAGTTTTAAATTTCAACGCAGAATAGTTAAATATGGAGTGCCCCAAGGTAGCGTACTCGGTCCTTTATTATTTATCTTAATGACTTGCCCACAGTGGTAAAAAATTATAGTATGACATTATTTGCAGACGATACTACCATATTATATGACACTAAAAACTTGACTAATCTAGAATCTGACATTAATTACTCTTTGACATGTATTATTCAATGGTTTAAATCTAATAATTTAAATATAAATTTTGAGAAAACTAAAATAATGAATTTTA
>DVPD01000039.1:0-16699 GCA_018237605.1 Apyrrothrix (Melanopyge) sp. n. Burns01
GGCGCCTATTCATTTCAAACAAAACAAACAAAAAATCAAATCTTTCCTCTATATCATATTACTATATATATATATATATATGTGTGTGTGTATATGTATGTATGTGTGTTTAGACATCAAAATAAAACATTTTTTTCCAGATATCGAACTTGCGGTCTCCAAATTACTATTTTTTTG
Organism: Apyrrothrix (Melanopyge) sp. n. Burns01; assembly: GCA_018237605.1. Classification (NCBI taxonomy): domain Eukaryota; kingdom Metazoa; phylum Arthropoda; class Insecta; order Lepidoptera; family Hesperiidae; genus Apyrrothrix; species Apyrrothrix (Melanopyge) sp. n. Burns01. The sequence goes on from DVPD01000039.1 coordinate 178, forward strand.
AAGAATGGCGGTAACACCTAAAAGAAATCCGAAATTATTTTATACATGAGTTTGTATCAAACAGACATGAATTCTTGAATAGCAATGAGGATTCCTCTATAAAGATAAAAAGAAATATCGGCTACATTTCGGCAAAATTGGCTGTAAATTGGAAAAAATCCGGGTTCAATCGCGAGAGCTTCTTGGTCAATAATAACATATATCCCGGGCGATTTAGATATCAAAGCCATCAAAGCCACCTGCAGCCATCAATATTATAATAATACATAAATAAATAAATAAATATCTTGGGACATCTCCACACGCGGCCAATAACTTTCTCCGGGTGGTCTAAGCAAAAGTTATTACGACCTGAGTGACAAGTCGAAAAAACGGGATACAAACCAGCTCATATCCAAAACAGGTTTCAGGCTGAAATGGCTTTTATCGTAGAAAAATCAAAACCAGGTTCCTGTAGTACGAATGATGGGAATACTGCTCGTCGGTGTTTTAGGAATTCAGAACTAGCTATGGATATTACAGGTTTAGATACGATCATAACTAAGAACTTTGCTCCTATTAGGACCATCTTGGAACGTCGGCTTCACTCTCGCACAGAGCGTTGATATTGTAAAGTGGGCTCACCTGCCTGTCGGGCAGCTTTCTGAGGAAACTCAGCAAACTCAAAATAAGGATTGCAGAATATTCCCATAACACTACACTCGACAAGGTTTGAGTATTGCCACGAATCGAGACTTACTTGATATGTTAATAATCATATCGGTTTCTATAATCAATGGTCTTAGGGAAGTTCCCAAAAAACCGCCAAACAAGCTTACCTGTGTCGTGTTGTAGTGTAAATGTAAGTTATAATGTAAATATATTAATTTGAATGTGGAAGATTCTTCTGAAGAAGAATTTAGTTATGTACAATAAGTGAGAGTAGATGAAATTATTGTTTGTCATAGTTTTGTTCTAAGCGTCACTATTAATGTCATATCAATTTATTGATTTAATAAATAATAAGTTAAATAAAATAATTTTTTACTTAATTTGATTAATATTCGGTATATACAAATGTAGTTTAGTCTCTGTTTTCTTGAAACTGGAGATCCTGCCAACCTGCCAAACTTTTTTATTTCGATATTTTATAAGAATATCGTAATAAGTCGTCATATGAAAGCTGTACCAAGCAACAAAAAAACACTCAATAAATAATTTTGTCTAGCTAGCATGCTAAAGATGAATCACTGCGCGCCGCCGCCTGCATTCATTCCCGAATATTAATAGCCGATTCATTCTTATGCCAATGTTTCAATTGTTTGCTACTCGACAAATACTACCCTATCAGTTAGTCAAGTGATCCCTTATCGTAGATATTTACTAGAAAATTATACCAGTTGAATTTGTAATCTATAACCTGACCACTCTTAATCGAAAATTTAGTGGTGCACACAGTGGTTTGTGTGTTTATCAGGTAACTACCGAAATAACACAGTTACACAGCCGTAACTGTTAACACTGAAGACATGAAAACGATTAGCGAGAACGTTCAGCCGCTCAGTGACGGGCTGTTCCTGTCGGCGCGAGCGAGGTGGTAAACAAACCGAGAAGCGCTTCGCCAGCACCCGCCTCCGCCTCCGCCGCCGCCCCCACGCTATACATAGCGCTCGACCTTGGCCTCGCCTCGACTAACAATCGCCGGCTATTTCGAGAGCAGGTCCAAATTACATATTATCAGGCCTATTACGCTACTGTCCGATGAAGCAGCGATCAGTCGGCGGGTAGCGACAGCACAGTCTACGGCAACCTCGTCAGCGCCAGGTGGCGGGGTCGCGTACGGTTCAATACAGCTAATGCACAGCACAATGCAAACACAGCACACAGTGCACAAAGTGTGCTGCTATTACTTGTATTATCATATGATACTTTCCGGGCATACCCTGCTTTAAATAGCTAACAATTTTCATTTAATAAATTAAGCCCATATCCGATGTCCAGTAGTTAAACCATAAAAAGGTTTAGAAGAAAAAAAATAAGTTGCGATATCGTGCACTCGTGTCAGTAGGTTTGCCAGTTTCAGTGTTAGTTTATTTCCAAATCTACTGACACCAATGTTGGAGCAATCGACTCGGCTGTGATGAACTCTATTTAAATACCGTCCTGATAGTGACATAGCGGGTCACGACGTGCCAAGCGCTAGTTTTGACCTATTTGGAATCTGAATACGAAGCGACCGAGACGACTTTCAGACTAGCAGAATATCGCGGCCGAAGTGAGCAGTGATAATCTAGTGGTTTAAAAGTCAGGCTTCCAATCCGGAGATTCTGGGTTCAAATCCTGACGCACACCTTTACACAAAATTACAGTTTTAAGTAGGCCCTCCAGGCCTGTAGGCCCCGCAGATATCCTTCTGAACACATGAATATCTGTCCCGGTTAATAAATCCGCCTGCAATGACTGCAAGTTGCGTAAAGCACTACGACCGCTCATAACTTATCTGCAGCGACTATAGCGCCGGGTAACAAAATCACTCGTCTCGACTTATATTCTTATTACTATAACACACAAAATCATGAAATAAATATCATTAAGTAAATTGATATTTTTTATGTAAAAAATACCTAGATATTTGTGATACGTCGATATCATGATAAAAAATTTGTGTCAACTGTGATGCGTGACTGGACTTTACTCCTTAAGTACGACGATGTGTATGACAATCATTATCATACTTTTGTGTGTGAATGTAATTATCAGATTAAATATATAATTATCATTAATAATTATGATCATCATGAGCCTGTGTAAGCCCACAGCTGGACATAGGCCTCCCCTGAGGGGGTTTTGCCCGTAATCCCCACGCTGGGTAGTGGGTTAGGGATCGCAGAGCACGGCTTCTCACACCGCCTTCGCTGCTGCTGATAACATATGTAATAACATTAAATATCATGATACTTAAATAAAATAATACTTTAAAATCATATCGATACACTAAATGTTTATTAGTCTTGCGGCAGACCACTACACTATACCGTATTTTACTGTAATAAGGTGAATTGGCTCTTAGAAGTGTACACAAACGGTTGAAGTTCTCTAATAGAGAAAAACGTTTAGATTTGGAGTTTGATATTGTTTTAATCTCACTCCTCATAAAATGCCCACACCAGGGGCCTTATATGATAACCGAGTATTAAAGAGTAAACTCACAAAAGCTGACCTTCAATTTACGTAGATTTTATTAGACTCGTACCTGAGAAGCTCATGAGTACAGTCATTGGAATTTCTCTTTTACTAGCTTTAGTAAAAATGACGAAATACAATTGCTCTGATTCCCTCGGCGGTATCCATTCTCATCATTATCTACAAAGAAGGACATCACAATAAATCCACGAGCGTACAGTGGATAATCTGAGCGGGAGGACGGAACCTCGCGGATTATCCGTTGTTGCCGAATATAAGGCACGCGTTAATTTCACGGTAAATACTTAAGATAGTCCTTCGTACATACACACATACATGTGTATGTACACGCACATACCAGTTCAACTATTTCGTCATTGTAACACGCACGTACATGAATTATTATAACACTCGTGGTTTTCGTCATTTCGTCATTCGGATATACTTGTAGTGCATGTACATATATTATTTGGTTTTAGGTTAGATTCGCCCTTGACCCGACGCCAGTTTCGCGGGGCTCGCTGGGTGCAAGTAACATTACTGCCGCAGTCAAGTTGGCGGCCGCGAATCAGGCGACGCTTCCACATTCTACTAGTACAAACGAATCTACAGAGAATTATACACTTTCTATATCACATCGGTACACTTATGTAATGGCTAGTCCCTCCAATAATAATAGTAATCCTTGACGTCCTTCATAATAACACGCTTCGTATTTACTTATGGAATGAGGATAATGCTCGATAAAGACATAATCAATAAGGAAAACCTAGTCGCCGCAGCGGGCTCACGAGGCGGCGACACAACATGCGGTAACGACCACAACGTATTTGGCATAAAAGAAACCCACCTTACAGTCTCCTTTGGTGCTGCTAGTAATCCTTGCCGTAACTAGCCTGTTGATTAGCCAAAACAGCCTTTCAAGAAATCCTAAGGACCTTCGTCCACATTTAAAAACGATAATGACAAGTTAGAATTAGTGATTACTTATTTCGGCTTTAACGCAGACTTTAGAACGAATGATGCTTCCAACCAGATGTTGAACCGGGGAACAATATATAAACCGAAAGAAAATTACAACCTCAGTTTATTTATTTATTTATTTATTTTAGGATCACCAACACAAGTAACAGCAATACAACATAATTAAATATTTCATTTTTAACCATTTTTAACTGTTCTTATGATTATAAGGTAATCACAGCATGCTTAGAACATCTAGTAAAATTTAAAGATTAAAATATATAAAATCAAAATCAAAATCTTGTCGAATCAAATCAGTTCTTGTCGATTGGACGACCCTTAGTCGTTAGTATTACGGAATCAATGTATTTCAGATCTCGGTTGTTGGGAACAATAGATATTGATAAATGAAAAGTCGTCTATAAGTAATAATACACTGTTCCCATTTTCTTGCTAATTGCAAGTACGCGGCGAGGTAGGCCGGTGAGGAGCGATCTTCGGCAGCTGAATATTGTGCCCTTGCTCCACGGGCTGACAACCGGCTCCTCGTTCCTAGCGACGCCGCATGCCATTCAATGATTCCTTTGATTCCTGGTTTATTGTACAACTTGCCCCTAGCGATCACCCCTCTTAATCACCCCTCGCACGATTCATTCTTTTACTTTTGATGTCGTTTGCGACATGACATTGTATAGTTCAAGAAGATATCAATTTGCTGTTGACTTCAGAAAATGATTCGGTTCGTAAGTTTAAATTCTTATGTTACACATTAAATATCAATCAGACATAGCAAGGGAATAATACAGAATAGAATAAAGTAATAAATCGTTATTTAAATAAAAACGCATTAAAAATCGAGATGCTGAGAACTAAATCGCACATTTAGCTACAAAGATGTCTTTCAGATTACATATGCTGTCTTGTCTGTCATTTGAGTCGTTGTTAGGTGTGACATTGACAGGTACAGCACCGAGAAAACGCGCGCCAGTGGTAAAGCATTCTACACTAATCGAACGGCGTCGGGGACTAAAATAAATATTAAACACAAATAGTTCACAAAAATAGAGAATGTAAATAACTGACACAGTTTCGAGTGTGACTCTCCTGTGTGGAGATTAATTTTATTGTGCTCGCGTCAATAGCGTGCGACTCGCCGCCCGGCACCCTGATCGCTCGTGACAGCGGCGCGGGTCCTCATCTCACCTAATGTAATAACGACTGCTTTTATATCTACCTCAACAATATTTCAGATAAGCCGGCGACGTTTATCGTCACATGGCAATATTGAGCGCGCGGCCGCCGGGCCGACGTGCTCTCAGAATATAGGAATGATTTGGGCTGTTCCGGCACGATTCCCGCACCACTCGTGACCTGTCTAAAATGTGAATCATGTGATGTTTGGCGCCAATATTGGCTCCAACGGCGCGTCAGCGGTAACCAGTTATTTCTGCCGCGCGGCTCGCGCTTGGCAACATTAAACATTCATTTGTTTTCGAAGGTGCTTGCATCGTTCTGGTGCATATCTGCACATTTCGAAGTTTGCACGTATTAACTGATTAACACGCCAAAGTAAATATGAAAAACTAATAATCGTTTTTCATATTTACTTATTATAAAAGGTATCGCACGTTGGCTTTTTCGCGTGTTAATTAAACATTCCGCTGCATACATAAAAATAAATTTCATAATATTTGTAACTGCAATTCGCCGTACTTTGTAACATAGGCGATCAAATGGATTCGTTATTAATAAACAGTGCGAATGAGTTTCGATGTCATTATAACCCACAATCGGTAACGAATAAACATTTTCAGCATTCTAAACGCATGGACAGTCGAACGACTTATGGTAAAAATTAGGAAAAACTACACGAAATTCTCAACTTCGCACATGCATTAACTGCTGTTACATTTGAATTAGTACAGTAGTAGTACTTAATAAATCTCGAGACGGAATTTGATCCCAGAACCTCTCGATCGGCAATCGCCCTTGCGACCACCCGACCATTCTAGCAGTATTAAAAAAAATGTCGTCTGTTAAATGAACCGTATTCTAAGCTTAACTGCTTTGAAGTGTCACCTTTGTCTAAATTAATTTATTTCGCGTGCCGCGTGGCACGGCGGGCGACGGCGGGCATGTGTCGGAGGAGAGCCAGCGCCGTGAAGCCGAGTCGCACGCAACGTTCAATAATTGCCGGCCTTCGGGAGTAAGCCAGAATTACGTGGCTTTTGTGAAAGTTAGTGGGTTTTATTTAAATAATAATATATTTACATTTCAAAAATAACTCAGTGTTCAGAATATGTGTTCAGCCTGATTTCACCCAGGAAATAGCAGTTTCAAGCCAACTATGCTAAATCTCGACAGGAGCAAAATTTTAGGGCAGAATTACAATCATGTGGTAATTGTAGCTGCTGATATTGCTGTGTCCAGAGAGCTTTTATTTCTGTTAAATAATGAACAGTCCATCGAGCGCACTGAAACACGACACCTTTAATGTGCATTTGTTGACTGTAGTCTCATAACGATGACAATGGTCCTGACAATGACTGTGTGTCGATTCTATAACAATGCTGGTCGTAACAATGCTGCCTCAGACCGGCTAAGATGACGTATTGTTTGAGTATCGGACAGTTGAGTCGCTATTTCGTGTTTGGTTTGTCACGTTCTGATCAATTTTTGTTGTTCATTGTTGAGAAACTATATGTATCTTCGAATCGTTAATCACTGAGTGAGTTCACTCACAGTCACGAGAAAGAAAAACATATGATAACTTAATTAAAGGAAATAAATAGAATATAGCTATATACGGCTCCCAAAACTGCGCTGCGTGTGCCACAGAGCAGCAGGTCACAGCGACCGAGCGTCATCATTGCGACATGGAGCCAATGATTATTACTATTATATACTAGATGTTAACGGCGGCTTCGATCGCGTTGAAACCCTTAAATAAATTTCAAAGATCATTATATTCCAATAGAATTGCAACAATGTGATTCAGTATGTAAACATTTCTATATGCAATGAGGTTTCAAAAACTGACATGATTTCTGGATTTTTTTTTAATTCCAAGAATCTAAAACGTTCCAATGCAGAGTATTATTCTAGAATATTCTTGTATACTATGTTGTAAGTTTTACCGTCCGGTGCAAAAATGTGTAAATTTCGGGCATTAGACACGCGAACAGGCTACATACATATACATATGCAGTTGACCGTGAGAGAAGTATGGTTTTTCTAAGTGCACCCTGTACCTGAAATGTCTGCCCTTGTATTCTGTTTATAGTGACAGCAAAGCTGAGCTTGACGGGAAACAACCCTTTTGAATCGAAATGAAAGGTCAGTGGGAATAATTAGAATCCCTGGTATGATGACACTTTCTTCATTAGCAATACCTGTTAAAATAGGCGCACCGAGTAGATTCTCCCCTAAATCAGATTTACACTTCCGAGGTATTTTAAAAAAGAACAGAGTAAAAATTAAAAGCAGCGAGTAATAGCTAGAACAATAAACTTGCACCTGACCTCAAAAATTGAAATGGTTTTAGTATTGTTTATAAGTGACAACAAAATAACATGAAATATACAAAAATTTAAAACAGCTGAAGCTATAGCGAATAAGATATTAAATGCAAGGCGTTAACGTTGCTAGATTTTCAAATTTTTGGACAAACAATCACGTTTGTTAAATTCTTTTTTTAATATATTTTTTAAATAAAAAGTATCCGATGTCCTTTCTTATACCTCTAAAAATATGTATACAAAGTTGTATGAGAATCGATTGGGCAATTTTGGTGTCAAAGCGTAACAAATAAAGTTACATTCACATTTATAATATACGTAGTCCTCTGCGCCGCGTCCGGTGACTGCGGCCTGGCGGTGCTCGTAGATGATTTGCAAAACCAACTTTGGTTTTATGGACCCGGTCACACTGCGAGCAAAAGAGTTGGCCAACATCGTTATAAGTATAAGTATAGCAGATGTTTATTAGTAGGGATTGGCTGGATGTGACGTCAGTGTCGATTCAAAATTATAAATACATATGTACTCGTACGGTTAATTAGAAATATAAAAATTGTTATAGGACGACATTACATTGGCGTGTCTCTTCTCCCTGTTCCTGACTGTGATCAGTGGGTGCAATATTTTTATTTTGTTAAATACAGTAATTAGTTTTGTAAATCTACAATAACTGAAACACTCTTCGCCCACCGTCATGCAGTCTTAACTAGTGCGCTGGCTTGTTGTGGCACTTTAGAGTAAGGAGAGCGAGAGACAGATCGTAGCTAACGAAAACCTTTTGCTCCCTGAGTCAGTAATAGATTTTCATAAACAAAGTTCTTCCCAGGCGATAGCTTGCAAAATGCTTGACAGAGTTGTATCACATGCTGCATTTAGAATCCTTATAGTTTTGTTTTAGACAGCTTCAATGTGTTCGTTGTAATACACTCGCTGTTCAACTGAAACATTGGTAATACAAACGTTCGTTGCAGCGAGCTCTACGGTGACAATCTCAGAGGTAACAACCAAGGAGTTGCCAAATTATCTTCACTCGCAAAATTTTTACGCTATTCAGGGGCTAAGGTATTATCGTAACTCTCCGATAATTATTCTGTTTGTTCGTCATGACTCGTCCACGAAACGGTTCAGGAGCGTATCTTGCACACTGCGGTGCACATTGATGTGGCTAATGTATTTTACCGTCCGCCCGCCCCGCGCCCGCCCTGCGCCCGGGCCGCGCTCGTTATTGCACTCCCACTGTAAACCCTATAGATTATCATTAAAAAGCGTCAGCAACCTATCGGCCGAGTGCCAGGATGTCTTTCTTTTTTTATCGTCGTGTAATTCGTTTTTACGGATTAATTTGAGCTTACGTGCGCCGATTTACCTTCGCTATGCAACTTACGCTAGTAAGGAATACAAGCTTTGTTTCGTTTCAATTTATTTGTAATTAGAATCATACAAAATATATTTCGTTATAATAGTTATAAGTAAAATATGAGAAATTATTAGTGATTACATTTTGCGACGACCTTCCGCTAAAATAATTGCTGAGTACCGAGTCATAATTACTAGGTGAGCGATTAACTTTACAATTTAACGTTATTGTATCACAGCATCGCAAGAAGAATGCTAAGAAACAAAATTACGAAAAGACTATTAACTTTTTATCAAGTCAAGTAACATTCGACACAGTTTGTTACAATTCCTCCAGAATAGATAAGATCCGTGGGAAAGGTATTAGAAAATCAACGAAACTAAGCGCGAATATCAATTGAGGAAATTATGTATTTTTCTAAGTGTATGTTTGAAGAAATATGAAAGTTTCACAAGCTCAGCCGGTAAAACACAAAAAAGTGTGCTCATATCCACTACCGTTCAAAAGTTTGCAATCACACAAGTTTTTGTCCATAGAAAAAACATACTTCAATATATAATTTTAAAATATATCTTTATTAGAAATTACTGTTTTTACGACCGAAATTATAACAATATTTAATAATCATTTACGAGGTGGCGTTTTTAAGTTCGCGGAATGAGGGACAAGGAGGGAAAATAAAATGTCAAAATTAATGTTTGTTTCTATATATCCTCCGGCAAGACGAATACATTTTTTAGATCTTTCTATTAACTGAATTAAACCCTCATAAAAATGTTTTTAAAAATACTAGGAAATTAAGTGCTTAACTTTTTCGTCTGGGGAAAACTCTTTTCCACGAAGCTCTTTTTTCATTTTTGGAAAGAGATAATAATCACTCGGGGCCAGGTCTGGACTATAGAGTGGGTGATTTAAAATATCAAAGCCCACCTTATGCAGGGCAGCCAGTGCAATACGTTTCTTGTGTACGGGCGCATTGTCGTGCAATAGCAGGACACTTCTGCTTCATTTTCCTTTTCCTTTTTCTTTGTTGGTTTCTTTTAACCGTTACAAGATTATTGCATAATATTATCCGGTTATAGAGACACCTTTATCTTTATAATCTATTAACATTAGCATTAGTCATGCCAAGATGGTCATGCACAATTTTAAAAATTGTTGTATCTGATACTCCAACTATTTCTGCAAGTTGTTTCTTCTTTAGCCGAGCATCTTCCAATACAAATTTTTCGACTTTCGCTACATTTTCCGGAGTGGTCACCGAAACAGACCGTCCTGGTCGTGGATCGTCTTCAAGTGAATCCCTGCCTTGCTTAAAAAGGTTGTGCCACTAGTAAATCATCGTTTTGCCAGGGCACGAGTCCTCGTAAACCGATGACATCTCTTCCATTATGATTTGCACAGACTTTCCTTGCTTAGTAAGGAACTTTATAACGGCGCGATACTAGATTTTGTCCAGACTTCAAATTTTCTTCCGGGTTGAGTTGTTTAATCGTCAATAGATTTAAAACTTATGATGCAATTGTGACAAAACTTTATATTTATACCAATTATGAGTTACTCAATACATACCGACGTTAACGAGCCTGCTATCCCCCCTCCAACCCCGTCATTCCGCGAACTTAAAAACACACCCTCGTATATTAGATTGTTCTCGAGCTCTCAATAACATAATTATTCTATTGTTCTGGACTTGTCATAAATCTATTTACGTCAATAATACTCTTAGGCGCGCTGAAATTTTCTGATAGGGGTTGTCACGAACATCCCTCAACCCAGACATTATATATGAATGGTGTTTGTTCGTTATCACGTAACCTTATAATGTTGCAATGTAGTAAAAATAATGTTCCATTATTTGTTACAAAAAATTTATTGTAGTACTAAGTATCAGCAAGTCATATTTAAACTTAAAACTCACTTTAAAAAAAAAAGATGCACACCAAGATTTAAACTCGGGAGCACCGGAATGGGAGGCTGAATTCTAAACCACAAGGTTATCACTGCCTTAACGTCTATAGGAATAGAACCGTTAGTGACAGTTACTTCAGTGAGTATTAGTTAATGAGGCTCTTAATTAATATTAACTAGTAATTGTTTAAGAATACTTCACAGTGCTTCACAGTGGTTGAACGTCCCCGGGCAAGTGCTATATGTATGATGCTGTCTAAACTGCATTGAATATAAATAATTTCGTTTTTTAATTCCAATTTCCCATTGTCTCTTAGCCAGTGGTTTATTGGAAAATAGAACTCGAAGACGTTACAAGTTTACAAAAACATAAATAAATAAATACGTTAATAACAACACGCCTGTTTTTCCCGAAGAGGTTGGCAGCGGAGTGTAGTACACGCTCCAGATTCACCTGTGATGTTATAGGTGCGTCCCACTATGGAATAGATGGTGAACGTACTGCCCTATGGTAGTAGTAAATCTAGATTCCGAGCCAGTTCGAGGAATTTCAAGTTGGAAAAACCCAACATAGTACTGGACCTGGGCATCAAACCCAGGACCTCTCGATCAGCAGCCGCGCATGGAACCACGCGACCAACGAAGCACTCATAATGTACATCATACATACATATGAAATCACGTCACAATTGAATATTTATTCCGTGATGAAAGATTGAAAATACATACATAATTCTCGGAATATTTATTTTAATACCACGCATTATCGATTGTAGGTGGGCAATGGCGATAGGGAGGTAGGGTAGTCTAATAATAGCCCCCTCGTCCCGCCCCTCATCAGAGTTAGAATTGTGTAGATAATGCCCTTAGTTACGTTCGTTGAGGTAGGATTTTTTGTACATATATTACCTTAATATATGTTATCTGTCAACTTTTCACGTTTTGCTAAACGACCTATACAACCAAGTGTAAGATCGTTCAGTACTTATTTGCTGATGCATGAAGTTTTTATGTCTCATTTCAAGAACTCAAGTGGTGAAGATAAAGGTTCGTGTCCAAATACATAGTATATCGGAACTTTTTAAGCCAATCTGATATCCGTGATATTTAAGATATTTAAATAAGGATGCCTAATTATGTTACTTTTTTGTGACCCTTTTATCCTTCATCTGTTGGGCACGGGTCCCCTCTCAAAATGAGAGATTTAAGGCCATAGTTTCCTACGCTGCCCAAGTATGGGTTGGCAGACTTCACACACATTAGAAAACATTTTTTTAATTAAACTTTAAGGTTTGCTCACGATGTTTTACTTTATTTTATCTTAAAACGCACATTTTGTGAACAAAAGCGCACCAGGATTGTGCCCGGGCGTCCGGACGAGAGGCTGTATTTCAAACCAGTAGGTTACCACTGCTTATACTTTCCTGCCTATACTTTAACATATATTAACCTAACCGTGATCGGTTTCATAGCATGGTCTTTGAAGAAAGCAACGTTAAAATGACCTATAGCCAGATAGGTGAGTTTTTATCTTCTCACCGATACCGACCAGTTACCGATATCCATCAAAATTCGCGCTATATGATAGTAATTTCATATATTTCATTAATACCTCATACTCGATTGGTAGTGGATGAAAATCTTATTCTAAATCCTCCATTTAAACAACCGACGTGAAACCGGTTCTATTGTTTTCTATCTTTTTAAGATTAGCTGTGGCGTCTTGATAGGCAAGCTCGGCGAGCGCTCCACTACACAACCACTTAGCCGTTCCAAATGTCTTTTGTCCAGAGAGCTTTTCATTTGGCGAAGAATGGCTTATCTGCATACTCACGTCCACATCGCTCTTCGTGTTCGAGTACTGCAATTGGAAAATGTTTTTATTTTCAATTCGTAACAATAGCAAACGGATTTACTTTATTTTAGTCTTATCTACATCCAAATATTTTTGTATTGATGTACCTGGCATTCTCTATTTTCATTGATTATTTTTGCTGTGCTCTTTATAATAAAGAACACGTAAATCAGGACGGTGAATCGCATTTTAATAATTATCACGAACAAGGGTTTCGAAAAATTCACATAGTACAAAACAACAAAGGAAATTTTCATTACGTTCCGCTGCCGCCCAGAACAAACCTGTAAAGCTCTGTGACATGTGAAAATCGAGCAAAAAATTAAAGATAACAAAAAAACACTGTAACGAACGTAACAAGTCTACATTGTTATCAAACAATGTTATTATTATCAGTCTTATTATATCATATCATCTCCAGAGGTATAATCTTCTTCCACATTCACTACTCTCTCCAGACACGCAAGCTGGTGTTAGAGCTTAATTTTTTTTTATTTATTTGGTTTATTCACGATTTATTTTTTATTGAAAGATACATCTCATTCCAATCTCGCTACTTCGCCGTTGTGCGCACGTATTATCGGTTCGGCTGTCAAACGCTGACTAGCTCATACGACATGTTTATTTGCAAATGTCTCTTATTGCCTGTTACAGCAGTTGTCAGTAGAGGACCTTGTAAAAGCTCTACGCTCGCTAGTAAATCAATAAGAAAACGTATGCCAGGAACGTACTGAAAAAATATGCACACGTACAAACATATATGGAGTACGTTAAAATTATTTACCCAAAAAAAGACGCACTACCTAGCCGCAAATGGTCGCCAATGCCTGATTTTTTTACTGTAAAAGATTATTCGTTGTGTGTCTTACAAATGTAAGTTATTATTACATATTATCACGCAAAGCCCTTTACGGGGAGGCAGCTGAAATTGGAGATGTTTTGTGAAATGGTAACAGCTTAAACCTGTGTGTACAAATACAACTAAGATTTAATGATCGTATCCCGGGAACCACAGCGTGCTTAACTATATCAATACAATTCCAAACACTCGTATTGTTATGCAGAAGATGGCGTCGTTTACATGGTCCCTTGGTAGAGTAGATCAGAGTGGGTCGCAGTGGCTTCGGGATTGGAGGCCGGCACCTTCACACGCAAATCAAAACAATAATAGTAACTTACCGGATTAATTTACAATAACTATTACCAACGAAACCAGTAATATGTTAACAGCAATAAAACTATTTTGAACGGATGCAGGCACCAAGAGACCAAGAGCCATCTACCTTCACCAAGGAGGTCTGATGCAAATTTATGGGGAACTCTGTAGTCTTAAAAACCTGCGTGCGTGGACGCCTGAAAAGGGGGATAGAAGTGGAAACAATATGTCAGGTCCGTAAAGATAAAGATATGTGACAGTGGCTGTAGTGTTCCCGGTGCATCATGACATGGAGTTCTTCAAGGAAAGTGTTAACGGAGGCCTTCGCGGCTGACAACGCGAGTGTTGTCCTCGGTGTCACAATTGTCCACAGGCAACGATGATAACTCAGCATCAATTTGCCTACTTGTTATCTTATGAAATAAAAAAGTGCTCTCTGCCTACCCCGTAAGGACCTGGCATGATAATATACTCAGAATAATGCCTGAACAGCAATAAACTTTTTTTCCGTATTTTAATAAATAATTTCTTTTGCTATACTTCATGTGTATGAGACACAGCTGCGACTGTATAAACAAAAATAAAACAATGGCCAAGACTAACGTAAACTTCGCAAACTTTTAACGAACTTGAACTGACGGTATCCGGTTTCTACTTCAACTTTCGGCTATTAAATAATAAAAGTAGCATTATTTAGGACTTTGCCTCAGAAATTTGAAGAAGAATAAATAACTAGGATTTTCAGCGTCGGGCTGCTACACGTTCGTGTACACACAGACAAGTATTACCAGCAGCCGCTGGTGGATGAGTTAGAATTGAATAGAAAGACTAAACGAAATGTAAAAAAAAACTTTTAAATTTAGCTGTTCATCATTGTAATCATGAACTCTTTTATTTAATGTGAATTAAAAGTTCAAACCAATTCTGTTTGCTTAATTTAAATAAATAAAGCATCAACAAACATCATGGCTTTTGATCTTATTCTTCTTCAAGCGCAAAACCCATATAATCAGACATGGCACTGCTACTGGAATTCCACGCTAGTCTTCTGGGAGCTCCTAATATATTAGTCCTGACCACTAACAGCATTTTGCAGTAACTTTTCCTTCATTAAAGCACTTAACGTCACTTACAGTGTGCCGCCATTATTTCCGAGAGGCCACGGGAACAACGTCCCTCAAATATTCATGGTCCAAGGAGAGCTGCAGTTACATTCTCTTACAATTGTAAAATTTGGAACTAAACAGCGATGTTCTTTTATCGTCATCTACATAGACAAGTAGAACAAACCACTCGGGCGTGTGTAAATACAGTCACGAATGTAGATGAAGCAAGTCAGATTACTCAACCTTACAAAAATATTTGGCACTCGCCGCTATCTGCCTACCCCGTATTGACCTGGCGTATTGAAATAATAAGTATATAATATGCAATATTTATAACTATTTACAAAATATATCAGAACACAGAACATTTCTTAAAATTTTTCAAGTTTATCTATTTGTTAGTGTGAATAAAGTAAACTTTACTATTCTAGTTTAAAGCACCCAGTATGTAGCAAATCAGAACTTTCAATTAAAACTGATGTATCGGGTATGAAGTAAAATCACATATACATTCGGAACTTACAATTCGTACTGAGAGAAGAAATTATAAAACGCGACTAGTGGCGCGCTCGATATAAATATCTCAAAGGAAACCTAATCACGAAATGGATTGAGAAGTATTATGAAAGTCAGAGTCAAACTAGCATTTTATATATTTGAAAATCTTCCATTTTACAAAACTTTATTACTGCACATAACAAAAATGTAAAATTCATTGGACATTTTTACATAGCCAATCTGATCCAAAACTAGGCAGTGCTTATATTGTGATCAAACTTCTATTAAATACCCATTACAGATACATATAAATAAACTCGCACATAGATAATTTATACATGTGTGTATATACGCAGCCAACACTTTTGCAGATCACACACACGTTTGGATTAGTAAACCCATGATGATGATGATGATGAGCCCACACAACCGGCCCAGGTTCAGGGTCGTAACCGCTGGGTTCACACGCCAGCTAATTATAAATGAATAAGTACTGCAACCCCTTTTTAAGCCCAGAATTACATATACCCTTTATATACAACGGAATTGAATTATGTGAGTTCCGATGGACCAAAAGATTTTAAACTCGCGCTATAGGGAATTACGGCAAAGAAAGGGTTATGATCATTGTTACAAGACTGCATTCCAATAACGAAATTGCGGTATACACCGTATTTCATACCCAGATACGGGCAGCCCAGATCGTGAGGGCGGATAGGAGAGCAGTAACAACAATACCCTCTCGAGATCGAAGTTAACTCCCTAAGCCCTTGACGGTCCCTCGTTTTGGGTACTCGAGTACGGGCGGACAAAAATTTACCTCGTATATAGAACAAATTTTTCGGTGTCAAATTGCTTTTAAGTTATTATCTCGAAGTGTTTTATTTGGGTCGAGTTAAGTCCATAACACATAATTATAAAAACGTAACATCACGCCTGTAATCCCCGAAGAGGTAGGCAGAGGAGTGTATAGTACACTTCCACGATTCACCAGTT
>DVPD01000040.1:0-16655 GCA_018237605.1 Apyrrothrix (Melanopyge) sp. n. Burns01
GACGTTAACGTAACTGTTGAAACGTGGTTATGTACTACACTCCTCTGTCTACATTTTCGGGGATTTAAGGCGTGATGTTACGTTTTTTAGTCTAGTAGAACTTGTACATTTTAATTCGCACTGAACTTCATGGTATTCAAAATTCGACTCTATCTACTGTTATGATACTCGTATACCTTCAAGTCCAGAATATATACTCCACGTGCGATATTTACAGGCCATCATGATATGATCGTATTGATATACCGTTGATTCTGGAGACGGAAAAACCACTTCGATCTAGATCACAGGTTAAGTTTACCAAGTCACATATGACCGCTACTGAGTATTTGCTTGTAGAAAAAAATGCACATAATGATCTTACTCGTGGACAAAAGACGCTACGCGGACATCCAACATCCATCTTTGAAATCTGCCCGGAGCTAGGCTAGTTCGAGCCCGTGCAGCAGATCCAAGCCGTCTCGCTGCACTTCCTGACGTTGCGTACATGGTTGCTGCTCGTTGACAGCCCTTTGAACATACAACTTTATAAATCTTGGACTTCTTGTACACAGTTACATTTCACATTGTTATGTGTGTACAGTGTACATTGTTATGTGTCAACAGCAGACATTAAAAGATTCACTGATAGGGAATGTCACAAGCATTTATTATTTTATAGTAATAACAACAGCGTTGGAGTTATCTTTTAGATGAATCCAGGGGGGAGGGTTTATTTAAAATTGCTTTTGAACATACTGCAAATAAATGTAGGTATACATTTCTGTCATTAAAAAAATTACTTTTTAAAAATTTCTATTATGTACCTTGATGCAGGAGTCAGCGAGTGGCGTGCTCAGCACAATTCGGAAAGCGCCGGCCACCTCGTGCTTGGAGCAGAAACCGAAGTTCTGCGACAGACGCTGGGCTTCGCGAGCTATCCGAACTAATGCTCTGCAGGATAAAATATTAATTTATATCATTATTTAACTAAATCATACACGTTTAAGTGTACAGCCATAAGATATTTACTGGGAACAGAAGTATAATGGAAAACTTTAATTTGGACTCGATTTTAAAGCAACTAAGGCCTATCACAGTTACAATTTTTGACTTGCAATATAGTTTGTCCTTAAGTTTGAATGGGTGCGGGATTAAGTACCTGCTCTATTATGTTGACAATAGATCCATGTGCTATGATGTTACTATTTCGATAATTATAAACTAGGACAACTGAAGGATTTTTTTATTGATTGAGTGAATATAATCTGAGTGATGTGAATAATGGAGAAAAATATATATAAAATAACTTAACAAACCTCTGTAACAGATATGCAAGTCTCGGTGGTGCGTCAGGAGCCATTCTAGTGGCCATCTCCCTACACCTGCCAGCTTGCAACGCGCGGGTCACCTCTCCTGCAGTCCAAGGGACACATCGCAACTCGACTAGTCTGAAACATTATGAGTGATTTATTTCGGGACACTTTTAAAAAGGAATGCACCAAGAAGAAATTAATTAAGTGTTCATTGCAGGATAGCTCCATTCGTGAACATGGATTTTTTTTAAACAAATTTGTATTAAACTGTGACGCAAGGACTTAATTTAACGGGTGGATATAGTTGCTTTACACTGAGTTATAGATTTGTGTGTGCCATTAGGGTTTTGACGTTGAAGATCAAGTTCAGTGGCGTGCTGTTGGAGAGGCCAACGTCCAGCAGTGAACGGAAATAAGCTGATGATAATGATGAATTACAGAAACTTTTTATGGTTTAATGCACAGGAATGTTGCTGTTCAGCATACCTATTGTGAGAGTCGACCCAGACGAATTCGTCAGCACTGGTAACATTTGTGCAAACGGTGTCCAGCGAGGGTTGTCGGACCAGTGGAGCTCGCCTTCGTCGAGCTTCAGCCGCACTGCCATTATCTGAAAAATGAAAGCCATACCCAACTAAATATTTTGACATCGCACACTGAACACCGTTCTTCTTAATTTTTGTACATCCTTTCGTTATAAAATGATTTCGTTGCCCTACGTTATTCTGATAGTGCCAACTGCCAGAAAGTCCATGAGAAGTCACAGTCAAGTCCCTTCAAAAGATCGTTAACATTGCTATGATGCTGTCCAAGTTTCGTCGCCATAAAGATAGGAAAACATTAGAATAACATAACATCATTGATGAGAATAAAGCAGATGATACCATGAATCATGCTTACACCAGTTCGAAAGTTAGGATAGAAGCTGAAGCATTGTAAAGATAATATGTATAAATAATGGCCAAACCTGGCGCTCCATTATTGCTGCCACCGCCCGCACTCGAGGCGCCACTAGTGGCAGTGCTGCTGCTGTCCCTGGAGCGTAGTGTCAGCTGCTTGATGGCTGACCTGATATCCTCCAGCCCCCCTCCCCCAGGCCAAGGTGACTGTAACTGAGAAGTGACAAAAACAATCGAGGAGTGCCCAATTTAATTTTAAAATGTCTAGTTTCTCCTTTATGATCTCATGTGATATGTTACCCTTATCAAATCTGAATATAATTAGTCGTACTAAATTAAATATCGGAAATGACAATTCGTCTGTAAAACAATATGATGCTAAGAGTTTTATTGATTATACCCAACTTAAGCGTTACGCTTACTTATTTGATGTTCAATCGTCATGAGCGAAGTACTAAAAACCATATAGGTTCAACACTGTTAATTATATCACAGTAAATAATTTTAAACTTTTATCCAGACCGATCATTTAAGCTTTAGGATACCTTATTATGTGGTCGATGCTTCGTTCTCGCGTGGGGTGGCTGTCTGGTCCTGCGGGGCTCGTCTCTAGTCGTTTCCCCAGCACCACCGCTGTCGGACATGGACGCATGGCCAGAGGATCTATTTTCATCTGAACTGCTATTGCATTCGCGGACTCCATTCTGTTAGAAAACAAGGTTTGGGTGATTCGTGTTTTTTATCAGAAACCTTCCTTCAGCATAATGCAAATTCAAGATTTTTACTATGATTCATTATGAGACCTCCACGAGTTATATAAATTCTCTTCAAGTATGAGCTAAATTTTAACTGCGTGACTACCGCATAATGAAATGCAAAGGCCTCGTTTTGAATCATATAAATAAACACAATAACACATAAAAACAATAAAGAAACAAATTACTTAAATTACCGAACTAAGTCATCAACGACGAGTTAGCGGGCACTATGAAATGACAACCATGTCGACAATCGCCCCGAGTTGATGCGCGACCATTGTCGACAGTGTCGCAGACTTTCGCTTTTAGTCGCATCTTCTCACAGATTACGCTTTTCCCTATCATGAGATCGTGGGATTCCGTTAAAAACAATGCTTATTTATTTTTTATTTTTATTTAGATAACACTTTCGCCGCGTAACGCGTTGCGGGTAATTGTTGTAATCAGCGATGAAGGCGATGCGTTCACAACGACTAATTAACGTACGAACAAAATTATAGAACAATTAACAAGAAGCTACGTACTATTTCTAGTAGATAATGCTTTGTCGGACAAAACTCTTTGAATTGAGATCCATCAAACACTTACTTACATAGACAACTCACGTTGCGTTCCGAATCCAATGTTATAATTGAACGGGAGCAACTAGTTTTTTTATGTTGACAATAATTAATATATGTCGGTTAATATTGGAGATAAAATACAAATTATCCCGCCGTATCCTAATTTATACTGCAATAGTGAGTTTTGTACCTCATATTATTAAATCCGTTTATTATTTTTTGCGTGATTAGAACAAAAACATATGCAAAAATGAAGAAAGAGGCACACATTTTGATAACAATTTTTGAGGTCTATATTATTTGCACAACATACATTACTTTTCAAATAATATTTCAGTAAATACAGAT
Organism: Apyrrothrix (Melanopyge) sp. n. Burns01; assembly: GCA_018237605.1. Classification (NCBI taxonomy): domain Eukaryota; kingdom Metazoa; phylum Arthropoda; class Insecta; order Lepidoptera; family Hesperiidae; genus Apyrrothrix; species Apyrrothrix (Melanopyge) sp. n. Burns01. The sequence continues at coordinate 3,864 of DVPD01000040.1, forward strand.
TTGAATATATGTTCTTACAGCTTCATATTTTTGATATCTTCAACACACATATCTCTGATAATGACAACTAAGTAGATACACATACTTTTAATGTTCAACATAAAATTGCTTTCATATCAAATTCATTGCCTTCATAAATTCATCAACATCATCATCAGCCCTTGCATCGTGCTACTTTTGGACATGGATCTCCTTTCAGAATGAGAGTTAAGTTAAATTGAACGTTTAAGTAAATTTACCGACTCAATCATTTTTCACTTCATCGTTGTGCGAAATTTGAGGTAAAAGTAATTTTATATCCTCCTTGATCTGATAAAACCGTAACAGAATATAAAAGCAATACATCACCGAAATCCCGTAACATTAATACCCGTATAGCGTGCGCAAGCGCATTCAGGTTTGATGCGATGATCGTTTCGAATTGACCCGATGACATCAATCTAATATTATTACGATACCGTAATACTACTAGAAACGTGTCTCACAGTTTAGCCACGGTAAATAGATAAACCGGGCTTTCTTGCGTACATCGGCGAAATTGCATTCACAAAGCGCAACAACAAACAAAATGACCTCAAAATCTCTATCAGATCTGATCTAATAATCATTAAATTATCATCATGTTGAAAGACGTCAAATTTAAAAGCACCGAGACTAATTCGCGTCTGGAAATTGGATACTTGAGCAATACTTGAGTTGTTCGAATTAGCCGTATGAAGTTCTGTTCAGAACATGAAGATTTATGAGATGCGATATGAGTCCACTTAGGATTGAAAATAAAGATATCCCATAAAATTGAAACAAAGAAATATTTATCAATCATTCGTTCGAATCGAAACACCTGCATTAAAGTAATAGGCGTTTGGACTGAAATATTATATCTACGTATGTATAACAAAGCACCAAAGAAATTGTTTAATAAACCGTGATCTAGAAACCGTGGCCAACACAAACATTAACAACCACAAGATGAAGTAGATCAATCAAGACAAACGACCAATGACAAACAGATACACCATAAACCACAAAGTTGCCCGCTTGTGGTTGACAAGAAACCATCTTGAAACGAGAATCATGTTTCGATAAGGCAATTGCATCAGCGATGAACAGATCTAATTACAAAGTACCGATTCAATAAAACGGTGGAGCATTTTCTGATATTGATGTATGAACAGATTTTTTGATAACGGTATTATGCGAAAAATATTGACTTTCAATTATTAATTTTAAAGAAAATATTTGTAATATTTTACTTTTACACGTATTTAGTTACTTGTTTGGATTACATGGGATATACAGTAGCTAATTGTGGTAATAAGCGAAGATCGTAATCGAAAAAGTTCTTATCTATCCAATCTATCTTGAAATCAATGAATAGGCATCGGCTGCAGTCAAATAGTTTGTAAAGGAATTATCCTTCTAAAGTTGTTCGTGAAATTATTGTACCTGCACTGGCTGCACGGTCTCCAACGGGCGATGTTCATGCTTCGTTCGCCTGTCCAAAGCATAACTGCTCTGGGCCGGAGCACTCCTCACCGGTGCACTAGCTACTGTGATCTGTGACACTGCGCTAACCGGCTTCAGCTGAGCTGCGCTCGGGTTCTCCGGTGACGTTGGCGGACCTTCCTCCAAATTTGCTAAATATACAAAGAAAATTTTAATTAATGCGAAATGAAAGTAATTTATTCTTGGAGTATTCACGATAATATAAAGTATCTGATTATTGCTTTAATATTTCTAATAAAAGAAAATTATGGCCACATTATAATTTTATTGTATTAAAAATAAAAAAGTGTGAAGGACATACGTCATTATCGACTTGGTTATGTCAATCAGAGCTACCCAAACAGAACTTTTTAATGAATAAAAATCCTAATTCGTTTTCGCAAATACGGAGAGTTACACCATCACATAAATATAGAGTTACTTTATTTGTTTTCCCACAACAAGTTTTCATACTTAAGTTCTGGTATACAATACATCTAAGTTCCGACATCAATGAGTAATAATAGTATATCTCAATAGCTATTCATTATGAAAGGTACTCGAGTAATGCGGATATTGCGGGCCAGTGCTTACAGGTCCTTTGCAATTAGGTACGTTAAATTATAACGAAACCGCTATTACGTATTTAATACTATGTCATTAGGTTCAGTGGTTTTATTGTGCTCACAGCGTCCTCGCGTCATTGGAAATATTGCGACCGTAAATACTTACCTGTCTTCACAGCTCTCGCTCTCATATGGTATTTAATATTAAACCAATGTAACATTGATTTTATATTTACATAATGTGTTTTGTTCTAGAATAAAACAACCCATGGAACCCACAGCAACGCTGTGGTTTGTTAGTTAAAATGAAAATTTATTTTCATTTAAATCAGACCGAAGCACGAATAAAAATTCAGAAACACTATGAGGAACGACGATAACGTATACGGGACCCCGTGTGTACTTAATTAAAAAATGTGTGTTTTTACATTTTCTTCTTTTCTCTTTAAAAAACTATCTACAAAACAAGTTATAAGCATGCGTTACGTAGTAATATTATAAACGGACATTACATTTATGAGAAATATTTTTAAAAAATCTATATTCAGAAAGAATCAATTATTTAATTATTTGATTAAGTATAATATGTTTTTGTATACCTCCTTGAACTAAGGGGCAAAAGGGCGTTTTTAATACCTAAAGGCGTTATCTCCCAGTTGACTCTGGGCGATGGAGCGAATGAGTGGTAGGTGCATGCGTTATGGTGTTAATTAAAATTCTAAAAATAATTAAATACCTCTACTTCCGTATATATTGATAAAACGCTACCTTAATCATTGAAATTCTGACAAGAACATCACATAACACAACACATTCGAATAAAACACGTAGACGCACAAATCCCATCAAAAAGACCGCGAGTTGTTATCGAGATCTTATTTATTTAATAGATCGAAGTGCAGTAATCTTGATTAGTAGAATGGTTAGCTTAGAATTTATTACGATTCTGTTCGTCCGTTTATGGAGGCGGGCCGTCGGAGTCAGCACGCAATTGCCTTGATGTGCGACGCTAGTTTTAAATCTGCATTTGAAACTTGAAAAGTGCAATAGATCTAATCAGCCCGGGGAGCAGGGACCCTTTATATCTGTCCAATAGATTTAACGAGTCATTCGTTCTGTGTTCAAGCGGAGTCACAACTCGTGAAACGTTGGTACGGTCTAATAAATTCTCTAAGCTAGGGTTACAACCAGACGGAGCTGTATCTCAATTTATTTTGCTGCAGTAAATTAAGTTACGGTGTACACAGATAACTATAATATTTACATTTAGTTGATATTATAGTTGATTACGGTATTAAATTATTTCATTTACGTACTAAACTTACTTCATTTTTATTTGGATACATAAATAAATTATGTGTTTATAGTGTAAGTAACATGCAAATAAATATTGATACTGTCTAAATATATAACATTCTTAATATAAATACAATGTAGGCACAACATTGTCTAAAATGCCGGTGCGATCCCTTCTCGGCTGAGTAAGTTAATCTCGATAGTTTACTTTAAAAGTCCATAGTGTAAGTTCCGACAAATTGTACCATTAACGTAAAGTAATTTTTATGGGTTCACAATCATTTTTCCTTATGATCTGTACTGATGGGGTATGGTTTTAGTTCTTTCTATATGTATGAAGAGGCTCTTGTGTGCGGCAGTATGTGGTTCAGTGGCAGTTACATCATACATACGCTTAGCCGGTGGGTCGAGCGGTGGCGGCGGCGTGGTTGCGCGGTGCGCGTGTGGTGGCGGGGACAGCCGGCGGGCGTGCGCCGGCGCTGCGCCCGCCACGCGCACTCTCAACGCGCGAGCTCCTGCCACGCCTGCACCGCACCAAGCGCCCTCGTCTGATGGCCGGCAGCCGCTTGATGGCCTGCAAAAAACATAAGGCTTAAAAACCTTTATGGTAGAGCTGGAGAATAAAAATAGGAGGTACTAATGCACGTTTCGTAATGGAAACGAGTTGAAGGAAATCTTCTTATCTAATTAGGACAAATAAAGTCTCAACGTAAAAATTGAAAAAGAGCCTAAAATGTATACCACCACACGACACCTGTAATTTGTCCATGGTTTCCAAATATACATAGTATTACACGTTTGTATTTGTGTTAGTAGTACACATTTGTGTCGCCTCGAAAAGCTTGGCAGAGGAGTGCAGTACATTCCCACGTTTTACCTGTCATGATATATGTCCCATCATGGAATATGTGGTGAGCCTATTCCATTACACCGCGCACTAATCCAGACTAAGAGGTAGGTTGCTGGCAATTCAGAATTTAGGGCCTTTCGCTCCGCTCTCGACCAACGCAGTCGATATAATGTATGTTTTAGAGTTTAGTATAGGTAATTGAGTCGAAGCGTCCGTGTCCGCTACCCGTGTCGGGAGTGTGAAAAAACGCATCCCCCGACACCACGCCGGAATCGCTGTCGGGCAGCGGCGTACGCGGTGCGAGAAGTATGCCATACATACTCAAACCGTATGCCCATTGTGGGCATAAGCCCCTCATGGTCCTACTTCCTGCAATGAATGTTGATAGGCTGTTGATGATCGGTAATTGTGATTTAAATAGTAGTGCCTTAATTATACGGTAGAAGGTTAGTGAACAGACACAGTGTGGCAGGCACTGGCACTTGGCTAGTGCGGCAGACAATGGCCTTATCCTTTATCATTTCAAGAAGAGACCCAGTGGTGGAACGACAAAAAATTTAAAGGCACGTATCATTATGAGTTAAACCAAAATCGATTTAAATCTTATCCCGATTCCAGTAATCATCAGCTTAATTAACATAATCAATTATAGATCTGTAAAGAATTTATGGAGATTATCGACACCCATAAATCGAATAAAATTTATTACGTCCCCAGCGTCTTCTTTAGGGTTGTCAATGTTTAAATATGGATAAAAATTGTACTAGTTTGCTGGTTTCTTATTCAACAGCAGTAGGTATAAAATTTGCTGTGTATTAGTAGAATAAACAGCTACTATGAGGCAAACATATGTACAACTCATGTATATGTAGATATCCTTATAAACGTAGGATAAACGCAATCAGTAGGCACGCGTCCAAATGTTTTATTTTTTCTGTACATAAGTAACGTATTGACGTATGATAATTAATACATAACAATAAAAAACTGTTATTTATAATATAACGTTGCAAGATGCCATCAGCGATTTCTAGCTTACACGCGGTTTGTGTTACATGGACTGAACAGGTGTACTTTTCTATTAAAGCGTATTTAGAGTTTCACTGCAATGGTATACAGTATACAGTTTACACTACCAAGATTTAGCTTAGCATTCTATGTGGCATAACTATTAGAAATGAACATTCGTTAGTTTTAAAATTAATGATCTTAAGACCGTTTGTAGGGGTTGATCAAAATTCTAACCGTCGTTTGTAGGAGTTGATCAAGAATCGAGATGTACCGAATCGGATCGGCCACTATGTCCGCGTCTGCTCGTAAGTAATGCCGTGACTAAATGGGGCAAGCGCGGCCGATGTCCACGCAAATCGCTCCAAAATGACAACTGTACTTTATCGCATTTTGTGTGTTCTCAATCGCTTCGATTTTATACATTTTATAGCACTGCTTCGTTTAACTACGGCATTGGTATACCACCGTTAAAACATTGTTGTTTATGGTTAACGGTGTAGTTCTTCGTCTGATATTTAAATTTAAAATTATTTGTACTCATTATAAGCGTGTCTACATAATGTTCTTCGAATGCTATATAAAGTTGTGTTGTTCAGTCTCAATATTGTTCAGTATTTAGTGTGTAGCTAAACGCTAGTCTAATTTCCTATCTGAGATAGGTATAAGGAGATTAATTAATGTCCTTAACAGTAAAATTGCACATTGAGCGTAAGGTCGTGTATAAATAAAGTAATTAAAACCTGTACAAAACATAAAAAAGACATTCTAGTCATAAATCTGGGGAAAGTATGTAAATTGCGTACAAAACTTGCGTTAAGGTTGTAATAACATAATAATGAACATGTTCACGGAACTGATGTTAAAACGTGATCAAAAGTAAAATTTTGTTTAAAGTCCATTGATCAGTAATAATATAAACGTAACATCACGCCTGTAATCCGCGAAGAGGTAGGCTGAGGAGAGTAGTGACAAAAAATAACTTAAATAACTTGTCATCAGACATCTTATTGCTGGACGTAGTGTAGCGTACCTGCTTTACGTTTACATTGAACCGAAGCTTATCATAGTGGCGAAAGTACAAAAATATGAATCCATGTCAAATTCGCACTATCATCAAGAGATATTGCAGGAAACATTAAGTGCGCGACGAGAGTACGTTTCCACGTGAAGCTATCAGTTAGGTAACAGCGCAGGGAAATAGATCATTTACAGCAATTTCCGACATCTGACGTGTAAACAGCAGTCGCACGGCAAACAATGATCTGGATATACTAAAAACAAGCTCACTTATGCTCAGCGAAACGGAAGTCGTAAAACAAAACACGGTCGTGAACGAACAAGTCTTCCGAATGAAACACTAAATAGCATATTTTATCGGATTCATTGTCAAGCGGATGGTACAGTCGATAAAATAATTGCACGCATGTGTAGAAATGTGTATGACTGTATGGCAATAAGAACTTGAATTTGAAACCGCTCGTCATTTTCGATTGTCAATTGTTAAGACAAGAATTTTTTGTACTTTTATTGAAACCACAATTTATTTACGTATTTCGGAAAATACTCGTAATTGTAAGTAGGAATATGTATAACAAAAACATATTCAGAAAAGTGGAGAACATTTTAGTTGAATGATTCTCAGGTTACGCAATCATTTCAATGTGCATAATCATCCATAGCATCCGGTTATTAAATAGTTTGGGCGGATGTTTTCATTGACACATGAGGGAATTCAAACAAGTTAGTGATTTAAAAGTTTAATTTAAAAATTACCTATATTATTATATTACTCTCAGTGTGGGAGTATATCCAAACACTTCTAATCAGCAACGCTCCCAGGAATAAGCGCGTTAAGAGATGACAACGACGACGTCCTTAAATAATATTTATAAAAAATTTGCACTTTCATGCTTACAAGATTCGAGTAAGGCAAGTACTGCAGCCGACTGACCATAGATATGCAGAAACTTGAATTTTGGATGGCTCTAAGTACATTAACCACTTTCACAACAAAGTTATGTCAGTGACGAGGCTCATTTTTGCCTGCACGGTGATATAAAATGATTTTTGGATCAGGGTAGCAGAAAATAAAGATTTTCCACGAAAAATTAATGGATTGGACGCGTTTGAAATATGGTTGAACGAAATCGTGAGATTTGCCATTATGCACGCGAAATAATGTTTCAATTGATAACGAATTATTTCTACTTTTGAAGATCAAATCTAGCTACCGTAAATTTATTAGATCTAAAAATATTAGATATTTTGACGGCAATGACATCCTAACTATATTTTTTCCAAAAATATTCTATATTGTCGTATTGTTGTTGTACCCACAGATTGCAGAGATATTTATTGAGATAGAATTTCAATATAATTTCCCATAGCTAATGTATAGAGAGTGTGGCTTAAGGTGAAATTTCCTAGAAAACTTCATACGAGGTAGTTCTATGGGTCATAGAAAGATGTAATATGGAACTTTCATTTTAAGTAAATGAACGTAAAATATGAGTATTTTATAATATGTTAGGTTATTTTAAATAAACGGCAGTATATAATTTTCCGACACGAATTTATTATTTAGTATCGTTACATAAATTCAAAAAGACACGTTTGAAAAGGGCAGCAAGAAGGAAATATCACTTATAGTTTGACCTACATTCCCAAGTGCTTTCACAGCATCAAAATGTAGTCCTTAAGACTTTCATGTCATCCTGTCAACCTTCATAAGACGAATTTAGCTGCCGTTTTATAAAATATCGTTCTACATGTTAAATTAATGTGTCAATTTTCATTAAATATGTTGTCTGTCACTCGCACGGAATGATTATAAATTCGTTTCGACAAATGAACGGGTTCTTGCTCGACTAACTTTCCACATAAAAATGTTGGTATGTAAAACATATTTCGTCATAACAAAGAGTGCAGATGATTATATAGAAAGGAAATTACGAGTATTAATACTCAAGCAAGTAAGTTAAGTGTGTAATAAATCATAAGACACAGAATCCTTTGCATCTATGTATGTACATGATGTCATAATTACATTATACGTAATAATTGTCACCCATGCATGAACACAATGGGAAACAAGACAAAGTACGCATGTTGATTTAGATCTAAATGTTATGCAAATTTGAGCTCTGTTTCTTGATGGTGATAAAGCATTACTGCTTTTAGGATGTCGCGTTAATATGGTAAATGAAACCATGGCGACTGATCCGGATGTCCTTGGTTTTCCTTCACGGTGGCAGTGTTTAAATAAAGTGTTGAAAGCAGGTTCAAGATTTTTAAACAATAATTTTCGTGATTTGGACTAGGGCATATCGATGACCTGTCGTGACCGTTTGATTTGAATCTTTGAATAAAAAATAGTTAATATTAATTACATTGGTTACATAAAAGTGTTCGCTCAATTTATGTCCGTTAATCAAACCAGTCTTAAATCCATGTATCTAATGAATTTTATTCACTTGAACAGAGGAAAGTGAAGATAATTCTTTACAAATCGTTATGAAACAGACCATTAATTTTTCAAGACTTAGTTTGACTGAAGTTACTCATTTTGTATTATTAGACAAGAATACGTCTTTCTCAAGGAAGTTGGCTACAAAATCTTCGGGAATCCAATAAAATGATAGTGATCGACAGAACAAAAGGATATCTGACTATTTAACATACAACTTGGTCTACATTCAGAAAAACGTTAACTGTTTACTGAAATGTGCGCTTTAAGTAGGTGTTAAGGTTTGGTTTTCACTGTTTTATATTTGAAGAATTGTGGCCGAAGATTGATATCTCTACACAAAGAGGCAGAAGCTCGCACGGGGTCATCGACCAACAACTGCAGATTTTTATCAGAGCCATCGCTATGTAATTAATGCGAATGTCTTTCCGCAGACGCATTCGGAAATGTAAAGAGATGCGACAATCAACGAGCATTTATGTAATCTACAAGAAAACCTATAATCTAGATGATTGTAAAAAGATATAACCTAGAACCTAAATCAAAGAAAGTTCAGTTTATTATATTCCGTTTCGGTAACGATTTATGTAATAAAGATGTATCGTTATGCAAATATAGTTAACAATGCCTTTGCGCCAACGATACTTTCTGATCTCACGATTAACATTTAAACTGAGTCAAATGTAATAATTTATGGTAAAATATGAAATGAACATAAATATTTAAAAGTACTACAAGGATACGAGGTCAGAGTGCTAGTTTTAAGTATAAGTATTACTGTGCAATAACATACCGTTTCCTCCAGTCTTGTATGAAACTCCAGTCACATTGCTCATCTTCATCGAGCATTGTCGCCTCATTGTGATCCATCCCATCACCTCCATAAACAAGATCTACCAGCTGTCTAGCTCTTTCAAAGTTTCCTTCAAATTCTATAACTAAAAATCCATCAGAACTGACGGTTTCAAAAACATCCTTTTTGTATGTTGCATCATTAATAGCTGTCGTTTCGGGAACATCCTTACTGTCACATTTTACTTCTGCATAAATCGCTTCTGGAACTACTACTTCAGAGACCAGCTGTTGAGTTCCTCCGCCTTTGTCTACTTCCTGTCCAAGTCCTAGATTACCTGTCTCATCCAATAGACGGTTAGCATAAATAACTTCTTCTTTAGGAGTACTCACTTCGTTTTGTTTGTTTTCTACCTTCTTTTGCTCACTATGTTTACGAATAATTGAATCACCGAAGTAAATAACTACTTTATTATTGTTTTGAGTAATTTTATTAGCCAAACCGCCTTCGACTTGTGGCATGTTGACTTTTTTACTTCGTTCCTGCGATAGCCTTTCAGCCAATTCATCATAACAAGGAGGACGATTGCTGTACAGCTTTTTCTCTGTTACCGAACTTTTATTCCCGGTCGCTTCTTCATTTTTATTTTCCACACTTTGGTATATAGGAGGGCGACAACAATCGTCAAACTGGGACGTCCAAGGTTTGGGTTCACTGTAAATATGTTCCATTGGTGTAGAAGCCTGCGATAATGGAATATATTTTTCGTGAACATTTTTTGAATTAGCCGAATCGTTTTTTCGAAAATTTAGAACACTACGACGAACCTTTGATTCGGGCGTATCGTTGCAGTTTACTTTTTTTAAGCGCGAGTTACCAAGTAGTTTGAAAAGTGGTTTGTGCTCGGGCGCTGGTTTGACCCTGTCCGTGCTGGGGGCCCTTCTCATTACGAATGTGGACGCGTCTTCTTCGGGTTGCGGGTAAAGCTGTTCACAGCTGGTGGATTTAAGGGTGGTGATACGAGGTTTAGTCGGGGCCGTCGGTTCCCTGTTTTGCCAATGTCTTACTGAGAGTCTGGCTGCTCCCCGAATAAATTTCATAGGCTCCCAAGCTTCTGCTTTTTTAAGAATAAAGTTGTCACACATGTTATGTTTGTTAGGCGGTTTCCTCGCGTCTGCAGCGCGGCAAGACTGGAGTTCGCGGCAAAGGAAGCACGAGCATCGCGCGGGGCACAGCATGACGGTGCGAGCGTGCCCGCCGCACTGTTCGCAGGTCGATCTCTCACCGTTACTCCAAGAACCATTGTTACCACGTACCGGCCGCCCCGCTACGGTCGGTACGCTGTCTCTTACCTACATATGTTCGTGCACTTTACGGACTAGCGATAACGTTTAACACTTGTATCATGCGAGCCTTGTTTTATGAAAGCACTATTTCATGAACGATATTGATAGTAAATGCTTTTACATTTATTGGCTCTTTTTTAATGAACTAACGTGAATATGATATGTATTATTGTTCAAAAATAGATTTGTGCCCAATACATGCATAAATATATTTTAATTTCGAAGCGTCTATGTATTTGATGTACTTACTTCGTATACAGACGAGCAATGAACCAAATTAATAGCTTAATCGCAGTCCGAGTGGATCCCTACATTATCGGAGAGCGCACGTCCAATGCATTAATGCGATCGATGCACGTGGGATCATCTGTATGAGCGAGGTGAACGAAACCATAAGTCGAAGCGCTAAATATAGAGCACGCACTTTAAGCCTATAAAGACTATTCACACAACGTTCGAAAATATATCGATCATATTTTATCTTTGGTATATTAGTTATATAAACGTACTGATAAAGTAATTACGAAATAAGTGTAGTTTTTATTAGACATAAAAATTATATGAGAACATTTACGGTGTCTGTTTATCTATAAGTTTATAAAATTTTATTTTATGTCAGTTTTGATACACAGAATGTGGAACGTGCATAGAACTTTGACCTCATTTAGAAACGTTTAAAAACATCTGAAATAGAAAGCTGTTTAACGAATCAATAGCAAAATGAAGTTATACCGAAGATTTCAGATAAATATGGTATTAAATTCGAATTTCAATTCACAAATATGCATGTCCCAAAGTTAGCGTAAAGTTATGATATGAATAGTTGGTAAATAAATATGGAGAGATGAAGAGAAAGAGCTAATGAGACGAAGATAAGATAACGAGGTACAGAGTAGGTACATGCATTATTTATGATCTGTGGTGAATAAGCCTGTTTGAGTTTATTAGACGTTGTAGGGAGTAGGTAAACATGGTTGAAACTTATTTAATTTTGCTTTACGTTAATCTACAACCAAATTTTACCGTGATCACTACGATACTGTAGATTTACAGTGGCATACCAATTCACGTGAAGAAAACAGAGGAGAATACCAGAAATCTGAGTCAACACGAACAAGATAAGGAGGACATGCAATTTATTTAGCAAAAAAAATCGGCTTAATTATAAGTATACTGTTGCGTTATGTATTGAAAACAGGTGTTCGATATTCTATCGAATAAGAGGTTAGTCAGCCCCGAGAGACCATCACAAGCGTCCATTATATGGGCAGAGAAAACGCAATGCACTGCGTTTCCGTTATAGTAACCACATTGCGATGGAGAACGAATACGAGGTAATTAAAACCTCGTAAATAACAACACCGACCAGATACACACCTACATGTTAAAATACTCTATATTACTAAAGTAACTAACGCCATAAAAGTTTCATACTGCTTTTCTCTATAAATTTATATTTATTCCAAAATCTTATACTAACGTATTTCAGCCAGAATTGCTTCTAGCTCCAGTGCGTGGCCATTGTTCGCAGCTTATGGGTTTAGTGCCAGCTTCTTTAACTTCAAGTTTTATAGCTAATTAAGTTGAAGTAATAGTAAGAGCTTAACACGTAAATATGTAGGTGAATGTTTAATAGCGGTCATTTTAATGGAAATGTAAATTATAATGAAGCGTATTACTATATAATTAGCTCGATTTATATGTTACATTTAATGGCGACCGAAGGACTATTATTTACGCAGGACTTGTTATGACATCGGTTCAAATGCATCCACCACCTGTTTACAAGAATGTTAATGTTTTGCCTAGCCCCTCCATAACGTAGTTTAAGACATTAAATATGTTTGTTAAATGAGTGGATAAACAAGTATCATATAATATTCTATTTCGTGCTCGTTAATACTTTATCACTTTTAATTATATCTAAAATTTCAATCGTTTTAAATATATGTTTGAAATACTCATTGTCTTTTTTACGA